>LWCA01000833.1:0-16897 GCA_001642005.1 Intoshia linei | reverse complement strand
TAGAAATGTGCTGCTGCACACATGTCTTAAATTTATCAAAATTATATTTAATATAGCTTGTATTTATTGCGTCAGTATTTTAATCCGTAAAGTGTCAGTATTTTAAATAGTTTGTCAGTGAAAATATTAAATTGTCAGTTTTTAGGTTCCAGTTGACAAAGTGTCAGTATAAATAACTGATTTTCAGTATTTAAATTGAAAGGGCAGTAAAAAAAATTATTTTGTCAGTACTTAAAATATACTGTCAGTATATTCTTGACTATACAGTATATACTGACAAATATGTAATTGAATACTGACAAAATTATTTTATTACTGACATTTTAATATTTATACTGACAATTTTTGTTGAAAATACTGAAAATTTTTTACTATAATACTGACTGTATCGGTAATTAAAGACTGACAAATAAAATACTTCCCAAAATCAAATAATTATTGTCTAATTTGTGACTTACGTCTAACTCAAATCAAAATCAAAAAAATCTTACTCTATGAAATGTGAACCATTTCGTTTTAAAGTTAAAAAATATATACATGCGTTGATTATTCTATATGGTGGATTTCAAATTTGGTCTTTTTGTTAATTATTAAAATTTAATTTAAAAAAAATCTGGATGATCAATAATGTTGTGTCATGGGATTATATTTACGTCTTCTCGTGTAGATTGTACTGTAAAAAAAATCTCAGAAATTCTTTAAAAAACCTATGATTAGGGTAAATTTTGCCTTTTTTTTAAAGATTTTCATAATTGAAATTTTTAGTTTTATTAAATTCACCATATTTAATGATGTATTTAAAAAATATTAATTACCCAAAATAGTTCATTTAATGATTTAAAATATGCAATAATCTTTTGTATAAAATAATATTAATATGGTAATATGGAACCAATTTATGGGTTTCTTAACGTTAAGTCGTTAGGAAATATTATGCAGTGATAACATAAATATGTGGACCTATAAATTGGCACGACCACTCGCTTGTTCAGTGATACCCTGTGGTCACATGAACACGTAAGGAAGGTGACGGTCTCATAGTTAGAGAAGCCAAATGTGCAATATCTAAAGAAACATTATCATCAGAATTAAAGATTATATCAGGCTACAAAATGATACATGAATTTATTAAAAAATGTGAAGATTGCTCTTTTTATATAATTAAAGCCTGGAAAGCTATGAAAGATATCCATTTTGAAGAAGATCCATGTAATATCAAATTACACTAACTACACAAAAAAATGCGTCAATAAAATTTATACATTAAAAGAATGAGAATTTAAATCTCATCATGAATCAAAAATATTTATTAATAAAATAAACTTACATTGTTAATATTTTTATTTTGTAATTCGTTTTTAATTCATTAATTACGCTTGATGTAGACGTAAACCATTTCGGTGAAATAAATTGTATCAGTACTTTTAAATTTTCTTTCATACAAGATAAGATTCGTGAAGAAAGATTTTGATTTCAACAAATTTAATGGGATCCAAAAGTCCAAAAAGTTAAAATATTTTTCTGTTACGTACAAAAAGTCAGATTTATAGGTCCAAAAAAAACTTGCCCTAGTGATATGATGGTTCCACCTGAAACAAGTTTGGGAACCACTTCTTTAAAGGATTGATAATAGTGAATGGTAGGATTTTTAAGTTAGATTTTCAATGTAAATTTATTTTTTTGGTAGAATAAAAACGTGCCCTCGGCAGAGCTAGGTACTGTTTGTATGTAGTACATAACAGTCAACTTAGTGTAAATATACTATTCTATATTTTTTCATTGTTTTATATCAGGGTACCAATTGTTTGAAATGATCATAATTCACGATATTAATAAATACGTTTAATTTTAAATAAATTAGACTACATATATTAAGACAAAGTAGACAACATTGCAGTATGTTTTAAAACTTTAGTTTGGCTGGTTTCGCGCACTTCTCCAGCAAGAAACATGGTATCAATAATATCGTAAACCTTGTGAAAATTGTAAACTAAATCCTGTTCGCACACATTATGAAAATATTCGTTAATAGTTTCAACAAAATTATGCCCAGCTTCCAAATAATACAATGCATTGTCGTTCTGATCTATACAAAAACAAACAAATAGACTAGCGTATCTTTTATAAACAATTTTATATTGGCGAAACTAAAATTATTTATTAATTAATAATAATTATATTATGTATAAATAATAAAAAATTTATACTAATAATAAGTTTGGGAACCACTCCTTTAAAGGATTGATAATAGTGAATAGTAGGATTTTTAAATAATTATAAAATGTTATAATAGTTTTCAACATGAATTTATTTTTTAGTAAATAAAAATGTGCACTCGGCAAAGCTAGGTGATATTTGTACGTAGTACATAACAGTCAACCTAGTATAATATAAAATTACACTTAGCATCAACATTTAGATGAGTAATTCAAACTGTTAAAGTTTTGCGACCTACAAGTCAAACACATTAATTTCGTCATCAAGAGAAATCGTATAAAAAATATTAAATTTGTAACTAACCGATTGTAAAAGATAAAATTTTTTTAATAGATTAAATATAACATCAAAATATAAAGTAACGGCCGTCAAATCAAAAATTTCAAACCGCATAATCTGAAACGATACACTTAATCATTAAGTCTTAATGTGTAGTTATTTCTAAAAGTTTCACTCATTTTTAATTTTTATTCCAACTAGCTACGGTGATCAGTGATCACCAGTATTGCTGGTTTCAGTCCTAGTGATGAGTCATAGATAGCTCCTTTTTATTGATTTAAATTAACGATGTAAAACGAAAATTTTCCAATTTTATTATTTTGGGACTTACCTTTATTGTAATTAAAAATTTTTCAAATCTACCTTAGAATTTTATCACCATTATTATAGGGATTCTCAACATTTTGATATCAACTCCTCCATTACAACATAATCAATTTTTAAATCAACGCAACTATGATAAATGAACTGTAATTGTTATAATATCAATAATTGATAAAAAGGTAAATAATTATATTTGTATTTATTTCCATGTGATCCTTGCGTCTGGTGTAAGAGTGACGTCTCGTTATTTCTTAGTTTTATGCTGGTTAATTTGATAACAATATCTCCGTTTGACATATATTAATTTTGTTTTTATCTTTACTCACTATTTTGTTTACAAAACTGAATCCACTTTCAACCATGTAAGATGTTGGAAATCACAATAATATCCCTGAGATTCATAATGCATCAGTGGATAAGAGATGTTGAAGGCTTATATCCCCATAATAAAAAATACATTAGGCTCAAATTTTTTCTGTCAACAATATCAAAAATAACAAATTTATAATTTTTAATATTGGTTTCAGCGCCCCTTGGGGGCGCTAATGCCCACATTAATAACCACTGATCTAGTTATTTATAGGAAACTAAATTGAGAGAATATTAGTATTAAATTCCGTAAAAAAACTATAGAATTGGCTGCAAAATCGGTTGAAAACTGCTATTATTAAAATTCATAGATAAAGAATTTATTATTCGTAAAAATCTTAACGAAATAATATAAACCTCTATGATATTAGCCTGCCTATGGTTCCGAATAGCTACTGCTGCGTGAACTTCAATTTTTAATTGATTTTGTTCCTGTGGAGTATAAATTACAAACCATTTTGCAATTCTTGTTTTACCAGAACGATTTTGAATTAGAATGAATCTTAGCTATTAACGTTTACATTTATAATATAAAAATTTATGTGAAATTACCATATCTTTAAATTTGCTTTTATGCACATAAATAAATCATAAATCGATACAGCATAGTGATCTACAATTAAATAAAATCAATATAATTTTATTATGTCGTTACATGACGCTTTTCGACCATATTTTCCAACAAATTTGTTGGTGAAATACTTCAAGAAACAATGCAAAAAAAAACTAGTAAACGCCATGTAATATTTTATACCAGTACCTTCAACATGTGACCAGCTGCTATGAGAAAATTGGATCATTTCATGTTTCATAGAGAAGTAGTTAACAATTTTTAGAAAATTGACGAGATACGTCGTGTTCAGTTATATTTTACCAAAATATTTAGTTCATTATTTAAATTTAATTGCTTTTCTGTGATAAATTTTTAAGTCTATAATGGTTAGAATCTAACCATTTAAAAAATTTTAAATTAAAAGTTGGTAAAATGAGGTTTTTTCTTTTGGGATCAGATAGAGGCATTGATGATCTAAAATTTTGATAAAATGGGATTTTTCAAAAAAATGTTGGTAAAATGTTGGTTTTTTCTCACAAGATTGTACTAAACTGGATGATTGAATGAAATATGCTAAAAATTTATCATTCACCCCTTTTGGTAACTGGTCACCCCCATGAGAATCACTTAGTTATATAGTTTTGTTTATCAATTCACAAATATTTAAAAATCTAAACTGACATTAACTTACTGTAAATAAGTCATTTTTCATAATAAACATTTAATTGGTTCTGAAAAAAAATGTCATTCTGTCATCGAGGAATTTTTATAATAATAATACATGGATACAAAGTAGTGGTTCCCGATTGGGGTCCAAAATTATATGTCTGGGGATCCGTGAGATTCAAATAAAATACAGATAAATTTTTGTTTATAATTGTAGGATAATTTTTAACATTTATTACAGAGTTTCTAGATGTTGATTATCCCAAGATCCCTAGACTACCACTACATTATGATTTCAAAAATCCCACTTTTATCCCATTATTAATAAAATTTAATAAAAAAATCATTCTCCAGCCTTTTCGGAAAAATTGACTTTTATCGATATTTTTTTGAAAAATCCACTTAAATTTAATCAAACCAAAAAATTCAAATTTATCAACCTTTAAGTGAAAAATACCCTTTTTGCATTATTTTTTTGAAAAACACAATTTTACCAAATCCTATGAGAAAAGTCTCTTATTCCAACTCTAATATTTCCAATGCTCAAGAGAAACTTCCTCTTTTTCCAATATTATTTTTAGTAATCTGATTTTACAGCTACTTCCTTATCCAAAACCCTAAATAAAATATGGAATTTTACCAACGTTCAATAAAAAATCCTCTTTTTCCAATATTTTTTTGGAAAAAAACGATTTTACTAAATTCTATGATGAAAAATATTCATTGTTTTCATCAATGTTTATATTTCATGTTGCCCTTGGGTCCACAAAAATAAATATTTTGAAATGGGGTCGGTACACTATTTGGACCTGGAACCACTGCCTGCAAACAATAAAAATATTTTTATTTTTATTCCACTTAATCCATATTTGCAGTGCATTTCATTTCATATAATTAATAATCAACCATTATTATTATCATTACTCAAGAAGAAAATAAAATGTTTTACATATCTAAAGTTTTTAATTTTAACCGACAAAGCTTTGTATAATTATTATGGTACTTAGTCATTATTTTATTAAAATTAAAGTTAAGATTTAACGGAACTTTTTCCGTTAACGAGGAATTGCGTTAAATAGAAATAGGAATAACCCTGTATTATGATTATTTTTTACCGAACTTTTAATATGGAATTTTCGTTTTTACTAAATTTTAAAGGGGAGGTTTTTTTAAGATTTTTTTAAACCAAACCTTAAAGGGGATGGATAACATTTGGAGCATAACGACTGTTTCGAACTGTTAATTTTATTAAATATTATTTAAATTTTTAGTTTTTCTATTATTATCAGAAATAAATAATAACTTATTTCTACTAATCTATTTATGATTGTGTTATAAATGGTTAGATTCAAGAGACAAATAAAAGAAACCCCGAACCATATTTATCCCGCATATCGTAGTTGGATGCCATTGTTTTTTATATTTAAATTGAATATCTTAGTAAATATAAACAAGAAACAGTCGAAAAAATAGGATTTGATGGATTTGCAGTTTTGTACATATTAGAAAACAACGGTCAAGTTTATCTAACTGGAGTTGATGAATGGATTGATAGTACAAAGATTGATAAAATACCAAAAATTAAAACAAATTTTTGTAAATTGGTTGGAATAAAATACAAGCAAACCAGTTTTATCACTCCAAATTGTTTTGATATTTATAACGACCTGAATAATCTAAAATCATTTCAAATTGAAAATAATGCATCTTTTAATGATTTTTGTCTTGGAAAATTGGCCATTTTTCGAAACACCATTGAAAACATTGACATAGTGTAAGTAATTACATTTTTTATATTTACATCATGTTTAGAAATTGTATACGCCTATCAGATGAAGGTTTGACATCTTTGCATAGATTCAAGTATATATTTTATTAGAGTTTATTTAAAGAGTGTATTTATTAATGTGCTTTATTTTATAAAAATGGTTAATGTATATTGTACATAAGTATAAGTGGATATATAAAGTCGAATTATGTTGATTTTTACATTTTTAGAAAACTGAAAAGATTAGGATTATACAATATGAATTTATCACCACGAGTAAAACACTATTTATCTTTATTGGAAAAACATAATAATGTAATTGTTGATGGTATTGATTAATATTAAATTATTTTTTCTTTTTTTTCACTTTTACGTCATCTGGATTTTGTGATGCTTTAGTTCTCTTTTTTCCTAGTGGTGTTTTTGAATACCATACCTAGATTATTAATTTGAAAGATTATATTCAAATTTACCGACACATTAATAATTTTATAAGTGTTAGCATATTGCAATAACAAAATATGTTTGTTACTTTTTCAACCTCATTTGATATCACAAGCTCATTATTTTGATTATGATAACTTTAAAAAATAAAATAATTCTGATACGATATTCGCTTTCTAGTAAATCTAGTATGCCAATGTTTGATATCCCCAAATTTAATTGAATATCTTGACTTAAATCAGTATATTTTTTAGTAAACTAAATAGAAAAACGATAACTTAAAAAGGAGAATCCACATTTTCGTTCATAAAAATTCTGATAGAATAAATAAGTTGATTGCGTTTTATTTTAATTTACTTTACTCTATTTACATGTTAGTAAATTGTCACCAGTAATAAACCCTTCTGTAAAATAATATGACCATGTACAAGATTGGCAAACTACGGAACTGTCGGATAATAGAGACAATACTGAAATAATGGAAAAATGTGTTTTCATTAATGTATTATATTATAAACCTTGAATGCTTCTTCTTCTTCTTTAAAAACTGGTTCATGTTTTGCCAAATTGTTAATAAATTCTAATGACTTTAGAGGGCGTTTTATTAACTTTGCTTTTCTTCTTTCTGTTAATACAGTTTTAATTACATTTTCAATTTGTCCTGGTGTAAATCCATTGCTTATTTTAGATAATGAACTAATATCCAAATTATCTGTGATTATAGCTCCGTTATTTTGCAAAAAGGTTCTCCAGAATACTAAATAGCCAGTTAATTTAAATTTTAAATGAGTAAGTTTACGCTTATACAATTAATGTTGAAACTGTAGACTCATTGGACAGGAAATCGATAAAATTGGAAAAGTGGATTTTTAATTTTGGGGTTGGATTAAGTGGACAATTCTTATAAAGTTTGGTCAAATAAGAAGTAATCAATTTATAAGATTTCAACCCATGTTTCTTTATTGGAAATGTGTAGACTTTGAATGCACATTTTTATTTAAAATTGTAGGGTAAATATTTACATTTTTAATTTTTATCAAAAAATTATAACATATATTGCTTGATAATATATTAAAATGTATTTTCATTAACAATGCGTAGATTTCTGGGGTTGAAACTTTGCATTTATATTAACTGGAATAATCTCTATCAGAATAATTTTTTTTTAAATTGTAGAACCATTAATTATTTCAAATGTTTTGTTTTTTGTTAATAAAATAGTTACCAAATAAAAAAATAATATCAAATAATAAAATAAGTCATTTTTTGACCGTGAAGTCGCTATTTTGCCAAATTGAAATTTTTTATGTGTGAACTATATATTATACTATATATTATGTGTAGATATAACTGTATTATCTGTAATTTTTATTTACAATTCTACACTGTTTTCATTTTTAAAAAAAAGATTAATCTGTGGTTTTTATCGAGAAAATGCACTATTGTGAAGCTGAGATTTACTACAATGCTAACGATTTTAAAACGCGTCCAGAGTATAAGATTTTTTTAAATTTTAAGGCTTATAATATTTTTCAAAAAAGGGGAATTGGGTTTTTGACCCTTAAAGACTTGATTTCGGAAAACAAAACAAATTTAAACATCATCTGCCAAAAACTATATTATAAATGGAGATTTTTAAATTTAACTTACATTTCTAATATGTAAATATTAGATTACTATAATTATAATTATTTTATAATTTTAAATATAATTTATATTTATAATCATATATATTGATAATTATCAATTTATTATTATTATACTATAATACTATATGATATGTAAATTATCATGGAAAATACATAGTATTCTTAACTTTTGTTTGTGCGGTATGTCTGCATGAAGCATTAATCGCACTAATTATAATTATAATAATTACAATGCCTGGATGCATAATCCGGTCTCGGGATAAGGATAATTTTTTGATAGATAGCACAAATTTTTTTTATATCAGCATCATACGGACAATTTGATGTACCTATTACAAGTATTCTGTCAGTACTTTTAATATTTTTAATTGCTTTTGGTAATTCTTTTCTAATCCTTTTTGGATCACTCTAATATTATATTATGTACGCTTAGATTATACGTACGGTGTCGGCTTTAGGGATTTTTTTTTTGAACATTTTTTCACAATTATCTATCCAAATTACTGATGGTTGTAATTCTTTTGCCACCTAACATTAATCATGAAATTTATAAACATTATTATTTATTCCTGTAATAAACAAATTATTTTTAAATATAATAACCTTAAATACTGTATTCATCAGCAATTTTAATCCTTCTTTACCAGGATATTTTCCGGCAATCGTTTCAGATGTTAAATCAAAAAGATTTGCACCAGTTTCGTTACAAATTATGTTTACTAGCATTTTTTTACCAGTTTTATGAGGTCCAGCAAATAATAGCGATTTTATTAAAGGAGAATTTTCATGTATGTATTCTGAACCTAAAATTAAAGTAAATTATAATAAAAAGTTATTTAAATATGTTAATATGCTATTAAAAAATAATTTCTCATTATTACTTTTTTTAGTTTACAATACATTAATTTTAGCAGGTTTTGATATTTTCCACGGCGTTCAAATTTTTTTTCCAATTGAGTTTATATTTTACTAGGTTGACTGTTATGTACTACGTACAAACAGCACTTAGCTCTGGCCAGAGCATATTTTTATTATACCAAAAAAAATCGTAGCCTAGTTCTACCGAGGGAACATTTTTATACTACCAAAAAATAAATTTACATACTACGTACAAACAGGACCTAGCTCTGCCGAGAGCACATTTTTATTATACTTAAAAAATAAATTCACGTTGAAAATCTAACTTAAAAATCCTACTATTCACTATTATCAATCATTTAAAGGAGTGGTTCCCAAACTTGTTTCAGGTGGAACTTGATATCAAATTAATTTTTACTTTAAAGTGAATTATTCCATCTTAATTTTTTTGTTAATATTTGCGTAAATAATTTTAAAAACAATTGTTATCCCATTTTTTTAATTTATTAGACAGAATGTGTGTAAAATACTAAAAATAAAGTAAATACAGTCCAATCCAAAAATTCTCATAAATAGCATAAATTCCAGAAAAAATAAACTTATAAAAACCTATTTTGTAATTTTCAATGTGATGAATGACACAATTACATTCAGTAATTATATATTAGTATTATTATTATATTAAATACATTCAGTACCAATTTAATAAATAATTAAAAATACCAATTATGTACAATAATTAACGAAGTCTTCATTTTATAAACATATTTCAGGTGAATTTTATCAATATTGCAAAGAATTGTAATAAATATAAAAATGATACTACAAAATTGTATTACTTTTAGAAATTCGTTGTTATAGTTTTAATTTAAATTTTAAACAAAATCCTTTGAAAATGAGAGTTTGAGATTGAAAAAAATTCTGAAGGAATGAATTATATAGATTTTCACTGTAATGTTACTACAGTAATATATTATTGTAAAGTTCTTATAACCAGAACTGTAGATTATCGTAATATAGCATTATTTAATTTACTTTAATACAGAATTTACATTACTTTAATACTCTCTATCAAAACATTACATTTACCCATATTTTTTTATTGGAAATGTGTAGACACAAATTGGCACATTTTTTTGAAATTGTAGGATCAATATTTACATTTTCAATTTTTATTTTAACCCATATACTCCCAGACAAATTTTTCCAATTTTTTGGCTTCGATTTTTCCAAAAATTTGGGAAGTTAATACATACTTCCCTATTTCTCACCACATATAATTTTAGGTAATTACCAATTGTAGTTATTGAGTTATTTCACATATGGAGAATAAGACAAATAAAAGCGTGTATATATTTAACCGCATCGTCAATATACCTAATTATTTCATCAAATTGTAGCCAATATATGAATTCATCATATGGTATTCATTAAATTTCGTTATCACAACTTTAACAAAAAAAAATATAAAAAATTTTTTCAGTGAATTTTTTTTTGCTTTGAAAAATCATTTTGGCCCACTGTCAGTGACACAGGAGGCTAATCAGTGAAAACTCATAACTAATATACTCGAATGTTATATAATATACTAATTAATTTAATTTTTCATAATTAATTAACTTTGTTTCAATTTGATACGTGTTTTGATAAATGTAATGTTGTGTGACCATATGGTCACCCTGAGAGTATATGGGTTAATCCAAATATTTGAAAAATATTGGTCATAATATATTAAATATTATTTTTCACCGGGAATGCGTAGATTTCTGAGGTTAAAATTTTGTATTTATATCAACTGGAATAAGCTCTATCATAATAATGTCTTCTTTTAATTTTCGGGCAGTTAATTATTTCACATTATTTCTTTTAATAACATATTTTAAAAAAAAATATATAAATACTAAAATCCTTTTTTGACCGTAAAGTCGTCAATTATTCGGATTAAAATTTTTTGTGTGTTTTAACAGGATACCACAAGTATTTTTTAAATTCTAGTGCTGCTTTCATAAAAAAAACTGGTAATTTGTTGTTTGGTCCTTAAGATATTATTTTTTTAAATTTAAATTTATGATACTGTTTATGATTTTAAAATCCGTATCAGCTTATATATTTTTTTTTTTAATTCCTTAACTTGTTTGATTTTTAAAAAAAAGACAATAGGGGTTTTTCACAGTAAGATGTTACATTGGGAGGTTAAAATGTATCTTATTATCACCCAGGAAAAAACTGTTATGTGGACTTTATAAAATTCTAAGACTGGTAGTTATTGAAATAAAGTGGAACACCCACACAAAAAAATATTGCGTAACATTATGTAAGTAAATAAAGTATTATGTTTAATTATTTGATATGAATTCTTCACTTATATAAAAATTAATGTCTGTGTATGTAACCATTTACTGAAAAATTTGATAGTAGTAGTATTTAAACAACCCATTTTTTTATGCAGTTTTTCCCAGAGCGTGTTTTTATCAATTTTTTAGTTTCAGAATTTGAGTCTTTCAAGGTTAAAACCCCAATTTTCTTTTTTGTTAAAAAAAAGAATCATCCTAAAAATTTAATAAAACATACATTCTGGGACGCGTTATATCATTATTAACAATTGTCGTTAATCTCAACCTCATAAACTCAATCTTTCATGGTCAAAACCACAAATTACCCTTTTTTTTAAAAATGACACATGTCCTAAAATTTTATAAAACATAAATTCTGGGATAGCTTTTAGATTCTAAAAATAATAAGTATCATCATAAATGGAAACCTCAAAAAAAATAATTTACACGGTTAAAACCACAGATTACCCGCATTTTTTTTAAAATGAAAACAACCCTAGAATTTAAAATTACCGAAGGTACACTTATATCCTGTTAACACACACAGAAAAATTTCAATGTGACTAAATGACGCGTTCATCGTCAAAAGTGCACTTTAGTATTCATTTTTTTATTACGAAACAAAAAATGTGATTCCTTGGGATATTTTTTCACTGATAAGCTTTTTGATTCTCAAATAATCATTTTCAAAAAATTTAAAATACTTTGAAAGAATGCCTAATGATGTCTTTAATATGCGCAAATTTTTTCTTGATGATAAACCAATGATTTTCAGTATCAACGTTAATCACAGACAACAAATTATTCCCAAAAATTTATATTTGCTTTTTTTTAATTTCTAATTTTTTTAGTATTATACATCTTTTATTATTACTGCACTGATTACATCGTGAAAGATGTTTCCTTTTCTGTAACTTCACTTCCTCAGGTCTGAAAACATTTTTATTCTCACTAGAGCAAGGGTCGGCAACCTTTTGCACCTCGTGGGCCACTTTTTATATCAAAAAATTTCACGGGCCCCGTTTTTAAAAATATACAAATGATACATTTCAATTTAATTAAAGAGAAACGGTTCTAGTATATTCAACACAATAAAATCCAGGGCGATTTGAAAATTCAGTATGAAAATAATTATAAAGAGCCAATTGTAGTATAAAATGCTTATTACGGTATTTTAAAGTTAAAAAATAAATAATCTACATATTTACATAATAGGACACCAAAATTATTCTGTGGGCCACTGGTTCCCGACCCTTGAACTAGAGTATTCTATATTTTGCATATTTTGAATAATTGGCAAATAATTACAGTATTAACTCTATTAGTGTTAAATAAACTACAAGAATGTATAGTACATAGGTTTTACATGAATTTAATCTAAATCTATATATACCTAGTGGTAAAATCCCAAATTGTGTTGCCACTCGTCGTGTATCACTTAATGACGGCATTGGTTCAATGTTGATTTGTCGAAGAGTTGTACCCAAATATGAGTATTCTCCTACAAAGTCATTTACTTTAATTACATCAGGCTTTATAATTATTCCTTCCATAACCAATTCTTCATAAAGCGATTCAATGCTTCTAGATTTATATATAAATTTAAATTATGTAATATTTTAGCTATAATTAAAATATTTTAAGACAATTTTAAACACTTTAAGTTTTCTCAAGTTATATTTTTTCAACGCGCAAAGACTATGAAATTTTTAGTTACGTTGCGAAAGCGTATTTTTTATTTAAATATTTGTAGAATTATACAAATATTATATAAAATATAATTATAATAATAATTATATCTTTATATCGAATTTTTGAACATGAGGCCAAAAAGATTACTTAACATTAATTTTACGTTATTCATAATATTTTATATATCATTACTTATGTAAAATTGTTTAGCTAAAAATACATATATAAATAACCACTACTTATTAAACAGACATGTCGTTTTATTTATGTGTCTGTTACCATTTACATTACGTTACGTTAATAAACTAATAGGCATAGAGGTTTAAGAATACCAATTGCTAATATAATTTTTCGAGGTTGAAGTTTTATCGCAAATTTTATACTCAGAAATTTTCCTAACATGTCAAAAACACGAATTATTATTTTTTTATAAATTAACAAGTCTTAAAAGTTAAAAAATAGCAGCCTGGTACAAATTTTAAAATCATGAACAATTTGATAAATTTCAATTCCAAAAACTTATGCCTTCACTTAAAATTGAAAGGCTTATAAACAACGGTTATATACATATAAAAGTATCCAAAACCCAACCGATTTTGTTGAACATATTATGCTTCATGTGCGTATCTGAACGTAGGGCGTAGATTTAAAATTAGTATACCTATCAATAGTCAAATCTTTATCACGCTTTTTCTTTTTCTTACCACTTCCACCTTTCTTCTTTTTGCGTTTACCAGAATTTTTTGCCTTTTTGCCTTTTTTCCCTTTATCTTTTTCCAAGGCCATTTTTAGATTTTTCAATTCTTGTCTCATTATTTCATCTACTTGCAATCTTATTTCATTATCCACTTCAATTCTTTTTTCTTTTTTTATTAATTCTAAATCATAGCGCTGAGAAAAATTGTTACTTTCATCAATGTTTTTCCATACATCTAAATATTTTAATTAATTAAACATTTTACAAAAAAAATCAGCAATCTGTTTTATGTATTATACTTTCATTAAATATTGGCGTTACATACATTGTACATTGTAATTTTTTATTACATCCTTTACTAATATAAAAATGAATGTACAAATTGTATGTGTGTGTACCATTTATTGAAAAAATTGTCAGTTCTAGAATTTAAAAAAATCCAATTACTAATACAATGTTTCCCAGATTTTGTATATCTATTTTTTAGTTTCCCAGTTTGAGTCCTTCAGAGTTAGAAAACCAATTCCTCCTTATATTAAAAAAAATTAATAAACCTAAAAATTTAATAAAACATACATTCTAAGATGCGTTTTAAAATGATTATCATTGTCGTAAATCTCAGCCTCAGAAATGCATACCTTCATGGTCAAAACCCCAAATTACTATTTGTTTTAAAAATAAAACATGTCTTGAAATTTTATAAAAAATAAATTATGGGTTATTGTTTTTAAATTCATAAACATTACAATAAATGGAAACCTCAAAAAAGCAAATATTCATGACCAAAACCCAAATTGCCCTTTTTTAAAAAAATTACAGCTAATACAGTTATATCCAGTAAACACACACAAAAAAATTCAATATGACAAAGTGACGCCTTCACGGTCAAAAAAGGACTTTAATATTCATTTTTTTTAGTTCGAAAATATTTTATTAACAGCTCACGACACCTTAGATTCTATTGTGAAATAATTTGAAGTAATTAACGGTCCTAGAATAAAAAAACAAACAGATGCTTTTTTCACCAAGTACATAACAGTTAAACTAGTGTTTTATAAATATGAATATCAAAAACAGTACAATTATATTCTTTTAAGTCTTCATTAATTTTTTCCGCTATGATCGATTTTTTCATTGTCCAACCGTCTTCATCCTAAATTCTAATATCAGTAACAAAAATACATATGGTTTGATTATAATTGTAAAGAATTTACCCCCTTATTATCAGCTTGTTTCTTAGTTTTTTTCTTTTCTTTTTCTTTTTTTTCCTTCTTTTTACCCTTTTCCTCTTTCTATAATATAACTTTTAACATTTTATATATTTGTCTTGTTGATTAATAATTATTAATTTTTATCACTTTTTAATTCAAATTCATACCCTTTACTAATATAAAAATGGATGTTTTCGTTTGTGTTACCGTTTACAAAATTAAGAGTGGTAGAATTTTAAAATCCCCAATTTCTAATATAGTTTTTGTGTGTGATGTTTATATCTAAGTTTTATTTCCGAAATAAAGTTCTTCAGGATCAAAACCACAAATTATCTTTTGTTTTAAAAAATAAATTCTCGAACGCATTTTAAAATCATTAACATTGGCGTAAATCTCAACCTCAGAAAAGAACATTTTTATGGTCAAAGTCACAAATTACCCTTTGTTTTAAAAATAACAAAAGTCCTAAAACTAAATTCTTGCATGGTTTTTAAAATCATAAGCATTATCATAAATTATAAATCGCAACCTCAAAAACGATCATACTTTCAATCTATATTTTGACGGAAGAGCTAAATGTTGTTTTTACAAACTCCCTAAAAGTCAAGCTAGAGTTATATATAATTCATGTTTTATAGTTTATAGAAACGCGTGTTTAGCAAGTGCTTCCAATGAAGGAAGTTTTATAAACTTTTTATGCAAATTTTTTTTACAATTGACTGCCAATTTTCATTACATTAAATAGAATCTAATTTCTAAGAAGCATTAATAAATAGTATAAATAACAATACTTTTTTGTATTCTTAGTTAAATTTTTGAAATAATTTCTGTGGATGCGTCTAGATTTAAATAGGTGTCTACTTAAATCCAACCATTTTTACTAAAAATCATAATTTACCAAGACTAAAAAGAAAAATTCAGTTTTAACAACCTTTAAAAGAAAAATCCAGTTTTACCAACCCTAAAAATAAAAATTCGGTTTTAAAAACCCTAATAAATGTCTTATATCTAATCTTTTTTTTAATAATAAAAATATCAATTATGTAATTTGACTCATTTAGAAAATTAATAAATTAATTAATAATTAATTTTTAACTAATTATTTTATTAATGCAATTTAAAAAAATTGAAAATAGCTATGTACACCCCAAAAAATTAATTATGCACCCCCGGTTAAGAACCACTGCCTTAAAAATTAGTAAAACTCGATTTTGCCATTAAACGTTGGTAAAAACTGGGTTTTCCCGTAAGTTTTGGTAAAATTTGGATTTTTCCCTTAAAGGTTGGTAAAAGTGAATTTTTAGCAAAAATGGTTGGGTTTAATAATATTCTCGATTTAAATAATGAATTAATTTACTATAAATTAAAATAATGTAAAATGTAAAATTTAACAAAAAAAATTGAATTATATACTATTAAAAATTTAACCTTAGCTGCCAATTCTTGTTCCAATTCTTCAGGGCTAATATTTCTGAAAAGCGACGCTGATCCTCCATCTTCCTCGTTAGGATAATCTGCAAGTTTTCCCGTAGCATCTCTACATTCCAGAAACCATTGTCGAATTTGATCTTTCATTTCTTCTTTTATATCGGCTCCTTCAGTCTCAAAAATTCTTTCTTTAACTGAAACAAGAGTTCTTTCATATTCTTCCTGTTGAATATCCTGCATTTGACGTCTTTTTTCAGTTGTTTCTTTGTCTTTAATAATTATTTTATTCTTTGTGTAGATTCCCGCACCACAGTCATTTTCTGAGTGCATCTAAATTTATTTGATTAATTTTGGTATGTATATAATAATATGTATATATAATAAGTATATTAATACAATATAGTAAATT
>LWCA01000776.1:0-18306 GCA_001642005.1 Intoshia linei | reverse complement strand
AATAAACTTGTATTCGAGATATTCTTGTATTTATAAACGAGAAACTACTGTACATGATTTAATTTTTTTGAATTTGTCTTGAAATAGCCTATTCATCTTAACTCTTTTAGGAATTGACACAAATAAACGATTCACATCTTAGTGCTTGTATAGAAATATTTCTGTAATAAATTTTTGATTAATAGGTTATAAATAATAACCAGGTATTACGGTAATACCGATTAGTGTATCAGCGTGAATAATTACTAAAAAATATGTTTCCAATGTAACAATAAAATTTAAAATGAATAATCAAGTGAACGCACCAGAAAACGAAAATGATCTACCTAATATAAATAGTTACAACGATTCTATCGCTGTTAACCGTGCGGTAAATACATATTTGAATAGTTTAATCTATATTATAGGAAGCAAAACCTGTTTTCGATGTAAAATTAAATGAAACGCAACCAAAAATGTTGGTATATATTTGAATTGTCTCATATATAGTCCCTATGAGTATTAGCCTATAACAAAATATATTTTTGATGCGATCGACAGGTTGGGCTATCTGGGCTGTTAAATTAATTTGAATATGTTTGCAACCATGTATCCACTATCGATGCAGAATTTAAACATCGAGGTAATGGTTGCAAACATACATTAAAAATTACATATCGAATATAAACATTAATTTTCAATATCAGATAAACGAAAAAAGTCAACCTTATAGAATGGCCCCTCCTGCAAGTCCCTTTTCCATTGCAATATACACATATTATACAGCTATAGACATTGAACGCAAGTCAAATAGTGCGAATCTATCGGAAGAGTCCATTAGAAAAACAATATTATTATTATACGAATTTATTAGAGTTATTGCATTTATAAACAAATTACATTGTAATAGGGGAATGCTTTGAATATAATGGAAATGATGGATAAAATAAAAAAAATCAGTCTAAAAATAAATCAAACATTTGTTAAATGGTAATTTTTCTAAATTTCTAGTTTATCATATCTATCGTACAATTTAAATCAAATGACAACTTTTCTAGTTTCCCAATATATTCTTTCATTTCTTTGTTTATTACTTTGATTGTCTACATTAAAAATATTACATACATCTATAAAATAGCTGCTATAATTATAGCATCATTTACTTTTTTTAATTTTTGATTTTCTTCCAACTCGTCTATTAAAGCAGTTTCTGTGTAATTATGTGGTTCGTTTATATTTGTGGGTAAATCCAACTAAATTTGATGTTACATTTATTGATTCAAGTTTTTATTTTTACATTTAAAGACTGAGGATCTTTGTAATTTTCCAATTTTAACATGCAATGTTTTAACACTTTAAATATTTTTTCAATTACTAATATGGTGCTTCTGCAAACACTGAATAAACGTTCTTCCATGTTTCCATCTGAAGAGGGAGTGGATGGAGGCTAAGAAATTGCATTTTAAATAAATTTAAAAACAATCTAATTTGGTCCTTATTATTTGAACATATGACCACAGGTTAAAAGGGAAATAAGAATATAAATTTCTAAAAAAAGTGGATTTTTCCCTTAATCGTTGGTAAATTTTAATTTTTAGTAAAAATGGTTGGATTTTTGAAATTTTTGAATGCTTCATGTATAAACCATTCGATTACATTGTATTTTAATGATTTATGATGAAATTTTCCGTTTGGGAATCACTGATTTAAGATTAAAAATTAATGTGATTATTAGATTTATGATTTGTCCAAATTAGAATTATAGCCAGACAATAAATCATTGATTTATCAAAAAATAAATTACTTTCATGGATTTTATGAATGAATAGAAATCCCGTAAAGTAGACATTAATTTTCTTATAGCTTGATTTCCATAATTAGAAATTAACAATAAGTTTGTTTCTTTTTCAAGTTTTTCCATTTCTAAATCTGAAAATTGACATGTTTCAAGGTCCAATATAGAATTCATGGTTCAAATTATTGTTTTTGGGAATTTTTCATTTTTAATAAACTTATATTTGTACAATAAAGTTGTCAAATTTATGATTATTTCGTGAATTATGAAATACATGTAATAAACATTATGAAATGTATGACAATATGAAGGGTTGTTTCAGCCGTAAGAGTTTGAGAACTACACTTGTTATTTTATTTTATTATTTGGCACTATTTTATACGCTTGTTCATATAAAAACAAAGTCAATAAACATATTGAATGTTAAAGATAATATGAGGTTCGCCTTATTGCATACACTGCCCAGGATAGCAATAATTGTAGCTAAAATGCAACCTCAAATTTCACAAAAATAAATAAATAAATTTCGTTATTATAATACATTGTGCTGAGCATAGTATGAAATATAAATAAAACTGAATGTACTTTTTTAATAATTTTATTTATTTGAAGTATATAGAAAATTTTTTATGTTTATAAGGGGGTCGCGAACACAAAAAGGTAGAAAACCACTGTGGTAGAAGATGGATTCAGCCATGTTATTATCTCTTAGGAAACATTTAACATGCCACAATGTATAAAAACGTTATGATTTACGTTTGAAGCTTGCAAAAAACTATCCTTTAATTTTGACAAATTAATTGAATCCATCCAATGACCCTTCACATTAATTAATTAAACATTATTTACATCAAATTTTAATTTACAATTAATTGTTAATCCAATAATTTAAAATTTGATGTAATTTCCCATTTTTTATGATAATTATCATCATTTTTTTGTCGTATTTTATTACCTTTTATTTTTTTATTGATTTTCTTGGAATTATAAGAACTGTCGCTTGTTTAGTTTAGGTTACATTTGTTAATCAATTTTTTTAGTTTAAAAGATTTTGTAATTTTGAAAAAATGTTCAACTGATTCCATTATTAGTTGCCTCAATGCGCAGCTTCCATTTCCTTATATGTCGATATTTGGTAAAATTTTTTGTTTTTTGAAATTATTAAATGTATTTATTTAAATAGGAATTTTTATTACCGTGTTGTATTATAAATTAAAAAACTTGGATTTCGACGAAATGAAACATTTAGAATATAATTTTCTAGTCTATTACAATGCCGCTTCGAATTATTATAAAATATCCGAAGCCCGGTTTTTATTTATGTATATAAATTATTTTAGTTTAGATTAGACATACTTGGAGCACACTCAATTGTTGAATTGCACAACGATATTAATTTAGTTGTACTTAATTCTTATCGTTAATACATACAATAGGGTGTCGTCTTTTTCTGTTAGAAAAGGCTATTTTGTACGTGAATGTCTTAATTATAAGAATTTATCAAAAAAATCTAGAAATCCGTTAATATTTATCCACTCTCAGTTATGCTCGAAATATTAAATTGTATAATACTACTTTTTTATTGAAAAAAGGTTAAAAACCACTTGATAATGTTTCCACAGTCACATAAGAATATGTGAGTATAAAGGATACAATGATTTGAAAAAGAATACCTAAGGAGAATGAATCAAAAAATGCGACATAGTCCTATCTTGATCATCTACCTACGAAACGTCACTAGTAGACACCTGAAAGTAGAATTGTGATTCTCAACGGTGAATGAGCGTCCATTGATCCGACTTTTCAATAATGTTGCATATGATACAATTTTTACAGTTTGAAATATGCCTTTAGTTTTTTATCTAAAATGAGACGTTTTGGTGATGCCTTCAATCATTGAAGTTCATTCAATGTAAGACATTCAAACTCAATCAAGACATTTTTTGCTTATTTCCAACATTACTGTTATACTATAATTTATAATATAACAATATATAATTAACTATGTAATTATCAAAGTTTGAAAATTACAATTTGAAATTACAAGAAGCTAAATAAAATTGTAAGATTAAAATGCAGTGAGCTAGAGTTGGAATGTTGCCTATATCGAATTAAATAGATATTTTAAAGGGGCGATTATTGAAAAAGGTTGAAAACGATTTTTGCTTATTTACATTATTTATTACAATAAAATTGCCATTTTTCTAGATTGAAAGAATAGAAAAATTAGATATGCAAGCTGAAAAAAATTTAATATCAAAAAATTTTAAATCTCAAGTGGAAAATTATTTTCACATACCGGAAGTGGTTTACTAATATTTTTTTATATTGTTTTCATTTGTTTGTTATTTTTAGGACTTGGTTTCATTTTTAAGTAATTTGAAATCGAAAAATTATTCCAAAAGCGTAGAATTTGTTCATAAATATATCGATTTTAATTTAATTAAATTCAACGATAAGACTGAATATTTCAAATCTGATGCTGCTCGAAGGGGTTCATTTTATTGTGCAATGCTTTATCAACGTTTCGGATACATGTTTGTTTGTTTATAAAGTTATTATATATCATTTAGAGATCAAGCACACGTTCAAATACGAGAATCAATGTACAATTCACAATCTAGCAATTTCTCAGAATTTGATCATACTTGCATGGTTTTAATAATTTTTTAAATTATAACCCCATTTTGAGACAATCTTCAGTTTTTGAGTTTCTTTTATTGAGAAATTGTGCCATTAAGAAAATAATAATAATGTATTAGAAAATTGTTGTGTTTATTATATTGTTCAATATTCCTCTTGTTTTTGTCGTCTATTCTTAGTGATTCCTTAAAATTGCTTTTTTTGGTGAATAATTTTTACCATTAATATTATATATTATTTATATATTAATATTTTTAAGATGATGTCGTTAGTCACACCAACATATTTGAAGGTCGTAGTTTTCTCCCATATGTATGATAATTCAGTGTTCGTCAAAATGGGTGTCGCGAGATAATTGGAAATTATTTTACTCCTTCAGGTGTGACTCTTTTGCGACCACTGCAATCCACTATGTAATGTATAGTACTTAATACAATGTAGTATTTTCACTTTGATAATTATGTCAATTAAACCTTTTTGAGTTCTACGTTTATTAAAATCTGGATCCATAAGATGTAAATCTTGGGAGACGTACTCTCTGTAGGTTGCCCATTGGGGTCAGAGATTTAAATAAAATAGATATAACATTTTTATCAACTTTTGTTTATTTTTATAGGAGAATCTTTAATGTTTATTACAGATTTGTCAGTTGTTTAAAATTTATCCCAAAGCCTAGGCCATCGCTACATTATTATTTCAAAAATCCCATTTTTTCCCACCATTAATATAATTTAATAATATTAATAAAATTTTATAAAAAGTACCATTTCAAACCCTCAGGAAAAAATCGACTTTTATTGATATTTTTTTGAAAAATCCGATTTTACCAAATATTATGACAACAACTTCTTAATCCAAAAGTTTTCGGTTTTGGACCAAAACAGAAAATAAAAAATACAATTTTACCAACCCATAATAGAATTATCTATTTTTATCAATAATTTTTTAATAAACACGATTCTAGCAAAACTTATGAGACAAAACCTTTAATTTTTAGTCCAAAAAAATAATATTTTGAAATGGGAGTTTGTACATTATTTGAATCGGTAACCACTGCTATAGATCTACAATATTTTATACTTATTTTAGTATTATAAATATCTCTTGAACCCTGATGACAAATCCGATCTTGATGATATAATTAATTTTAAAAATGTTAAGGAGTTCTGCTATGATGATTACGTTATTTTTTAATTTGATAGCGTATATTTTTATTTAAAATATAGTTGATAAATATGCTAATGGTGCGAACTACGTATTTATTTGAACAATTAAATTCATGCATATCTGAAAGAAATATTATAGAGTAATTGTTATGTATATTTTCCGGGCTCGTGAATCAAAATTTAAAAAACAATTAAATTCTTGTTTTACCATTAAAAATGAATATGTAACTAACATGCCACGCTTTTTTTGCCCTCGTTATATAATATGACTAAAATGTCAACAATTTTAATGACTATATTTTAGACTTACAAAATCCTTAAATCAAATTATTAGATTGTTTTCTCTCTGCGCAAATGATGAGCCCATTAATTGCAATTTAAATTATCATATTACAGAAGGATTTTTTTGGCAAATTTTTGGTTTATCGTAATTTGTTTTAAATTTATATAATTTTTCTAATTTAGATGTTTATCTAAAATTTGTTTTGAATCTTTTTTATCAACTCAGTGTCCAATTAATAATGAATATTGGCCGTCTAATAAAAATAATTGTTTATCATTATGCTATCTTTCGAATGTATATTTTGAACAGGTAATATATTTTAATTTTAAAAAACATTTTCCGAGGACTTGGGTACAGTGTATTTTTCATGACATGGCTGATATAATGTTGTTTTAATTTTAAATTAGGGAGATTATGATGCATCAAATCATATTATTGAAAAAACTTGCCAATCTTTTCCTAAATTAAGTGAATATCATAAAATTGTAGCATTTTACAGGAATAATTATCTTTGCACTCAATATATTCATAGAAGGCAATTTACTGAAGCTGAAAACGTTGCCACTCAGTTTTTATACCCTTTTAATGCATTCATGTCTAAATTAAGGTTAGTACGGTATTGGTTCGGACAGTTTATTATTTGGATTAATTTAGATTGTGTGAAATCGAATTAAAAAGTGGCAATTATAAGCAATCTTTAAAACTTGCTGATAAGATTATTGATGAAATTGAAAAAAACCAACAAATTGATTCATACATGTTAAAAAAACCATCCCAAAATTATTTACATTTTAGTTTCCCAGAAATTTATTTAAAGTATTTTATTAATAATATTTATAGTCATTCGTTATTTTTAGCGCCCTCATTCTTAAAATTAAAGTGTTACTGTATACGAAT
Source organism: Intoshia linei (assembly GCA_001642005.1). NCBI lineage: Eukaryota > Metazoa > Orthonectida > Rhopaluridae > Intoshia > Intoshia linei. The sequence goes on along the minus strand of LWCA01000776.1, from coordinate 11,543 downwards.
CAAGATGAAGAAAAAATTATGCATTTTATTGATATTCTTATAAAATATTGTATTTCTTTCAAATTGGAAAAATTATTTTTAGCAGCCAAAATATTAACCATTGAATTATATGTAATTTTTTCGATAATTTAAAAATTTTGTATCTAATTTAGATTATGATTGAAAATTATGAATTAGCCAGTAGAATGATTGAAGGAATCTTGATAAATTCGTTTATTGTTGGAAATTTATCACAAAAAGCAAAAATTATGTATCTGAGGAGTATTACCAAATATAAATGCAATTTTGAATATACAGGTCAATTTTATAAAATGAAACAATGTATTAGTCATACTTTCTCACTTATAAATCAAAATCTGTAAGCGGTTATCCCGAGTGAAAAGGTTGGGAAACGTTTAATTCCTTAGGAAGGCAATAATAATTTAATCCAATATTTTTAAGACAATTCTAAAATATGTTTTTCACTACGAATCTTTAAATTAAAAATTATATCAGGTTCAAAAAATTTGAAAAAAACTCAGTGTCAATTTTTTTCTAAAAAACTCTATTGAGAAATTAAACATTTACAAAAAATACTTTAATTAGTAGTTTATTAATAGTAATGGTGTTTACATCAGAAAATGCTTTTATTTTGTAATATTAGTTGGTTTTGCAGTTTATCATTCTTAACTGGGGTTTATACGACTAATTTTATCGTTAAAATTTGTAGTTTAAATGTATTACGTTTTGGTTTACATAAAATATATTTTAACAATTTATCTTTATCTGAAGGTGTATAGAGACATAATATAAAATATCTCGACTTTAATAACGCTTTGTAGAGTGAAAACGAAATACAAAAAATTTCGAATCTACAATGATAAATACAATTTAATTCTAGTATTATCTACCGTAATTTGTGAATTATATAATTCGTTTTTGAGTACATATCTGTTTACATTTTTCTTAATAATCAAGTATATGTCAGCTCCAAATTGTAATTCAAATGGCCTCTTTTTAGTTTTGACATTTTTTTTAAAATCTTTTCGAATTCTTACTCTATCACACGTTACTTAACAGGGGGTACTAGCACCCCTAGGGGTGCTAGAATTAATTTTAGAGATGCTGTAGAAACTATTCTTATTTTTTAAAATTTTGATTGATTGCAATTAATTATTTTGTATAAACCAATTAATTGTTTGCTAAATATTAATTTTTCAATTAATTGAGAAATGAAAAAATAATTTTCAATTAATTGGTTTTTTTCATATAACCGAAAAAATATAAATTGAATCCTTTTATTGACGAATGGTTGGATGAAAAAATTAATTAGTTTTTTTTTATGTAGTTTAAAAATTAAATTAATAATTATACACTATAATTTATAATAATACAATATTAAAGTGTCAAGTTGACACTGTCAACACTCGTTGTAGCGTATCACAGTTCCACCATGCTTTATTTATTTCTAGAAACAATTTTATTTATAGGAACGAACAAACAGCATCCTAGTATTCATTATAACTACATGACAGTTTTGTAAAACTGATTATGATATTGTTATCATTGATATATAATATCAATCTTCAATTAATTGAAGTTTTTTATTTTTCATAAAGCCATTAATTGGAAAATATTTTTTCATTTTTCAATTAATTGCAATTAAATTGGTTGCAATTAATTAATTCCAATCCCTGTCTACCCTTATCCGCAACTCTGAGTGCATCAACATGTAACATATTTCATTTAGATAGTAAAATTTTAATTTCTTAGAAAGAAATTGTAGTAATTTTTTGAAAAGTTTCTACCTTGACTTTTCTTTACATTATATTACTTTATTTTTAATTAATTTCTTTGTGAATGAAACTACAAAATGATATGAAAGATTACATTTATATTATACAGTATAACGAATATATTAGATATACAATGTGATGTAAGCTTATCGTTGAAATATTATGAAAAATTAGAAAGTGAATACGGTCAAATGATGGCCATTGCTTTAAAGGTACATTTTATAATTAGTTACTGCTAAAAGTGACTATTTATTGAAAGTTTTTATGTAGTACTCGTTGGAATAAAACAAAAACTCCTAATGTTAACACCTTTTAATTGAAACAATTTTCATGATATAGTTTGGTATATATAATATAACCCCAACAACGATCAACATACACACTAGAAGTGTGAATTTTAGTAATTTTTATGGTGCAGGAACAGATATAGTCGAGTATGAGAGTTTTATGGTTACACTGAAAAAAATGATTTTGGAGAATTTTTTGAGGAGACGCTTGCCATTTTAAACATTTCATACAAAAATGTTTTACAAAAACTAAAATATAACTTTATTGAATTGCATGTTACTATCGAATGTGTTGCTATACTTGTATTGGTTGTTCACTTTGCATGTTTAATTCAATTATACTTCATTTATTTTTGTTAGTAAAAATTTTTGTATATGAAAAATGATAATTTATATAAAATAAAAACTACAATAAACATCGATAAAATAAATAAATGAACAAGTTGTTTAAAATAAATACGAAAATAAAGCCATAGTTGACCATTATTATGCATGTGGTAACATTTGAAATTTGTTAGCATTTCTATATTTTCCAACTACAATTTACTGCATATGAAGTATATAACACACATTGTGTAGACAGTGATTTTAGGCAAGAGGGTGTTCTATAATATACAGCTTTCGTGAAACTATGGCCCGCGGGATTATTTTTTTATAAAAATGTGCTCTCGGCAGAGCTAGGTGCTGTTTTTACGTAGTACGTAACAGTCAAGCTAGTAAAATATATAGTTGTAAAGAAGAATATTTCAGTTTTTACACATTAGATTGAATGTTCCTATCTCAACCTCATTATTCAGTACAAAAATTGAGTATTTTTAATTGAATTAAACTGAGGAAAATGATATGGAAATTAATTTTTTTGGTTGATTATATCAAAAATTAAATTATTATATCTTTTTCAGATTATTTCAGTTTTTGTGTATTAGATAAAATGTTTCTACTCCAACCCTTATTGAATTGAAATATTATACATAAATGTATCAAATATTGAGAGTATATTTTTAGTGTTAAAACGGAAATCTGAATAAAACTAATGCATTTTAGTCAAAAATTAAAAATTACGCATAAATGTAATTTAATAATAATGTAAATAGGAGAAATAAATTAAATATTTTTTCAAAATTTTAGCAATTACTAAATCGATTAAAGTATTATTTATCAATACTAGGCTAATTTTTGGTTGCATAGATATAATTATAAATACGTACTATTTTGAAACTTAATAGTAAACACAATTAATAATTAAAATGCGCTCCAATAATAATAATTGTTAATTATTCAAATAGAATTTTGACATTTTAATATTTCAAAAAAACAATCAAATTTACAAGCCAAAATAGAATTTCATCAATTTAAATTGTTTCATGTGTATTCACGAAATTTGTGCGACCCGCGACATAATGATACGTGGTCAATGCGGCCTAAATATCACTAAGTTTGCCAACCACTGCTCTATATCAACATTATTGATTCAACAACTACTATAATGAATAAAATTTAGAAGCACATAAACAAGAAAATGGGATAATTTTATTTAACAGGTAATTTGAAAATTTTGACTTTGCGACTTGAAAATTTGTGATACATTGTAATTAAATAATTATCATTTTCTACGAAAATTGGAAACATTTTTAAATTTACATCATCTGAAATGGGCCATGATGATCCTGAACAATCAATAAGATAAAGCATTTGTAATCTGAGAGAATCCAATATAGCAATATAATTAACATTTGGCTGAGGGCATAAAATTGGATATAAAATCCTTATGGCTATAAATCGTCCAGTAGGACTAGATCTAATATTTGAAATGTATGTTTTTTCATTGATAATACTACAAATGTCATTGAGATCGACAGAATCATTAATTTCAGATTCTGATATGTTGTGAAAGTATTTATTAACGCTATTAATTGTACCACTAAAACAATCCTTTTGGTTTAAAATATTTTCAATTTTTGTTCGCCTTAAAATTTTAGTTTTTGGATCTAAAATGAGAATAACGGATTCGTTTGAGATAGAATTATCAAATGTGATTGGTCCATGCTGATGAATGTATTTTATTATGGGGTTGTCATCGATTGTACCTAATTGAGGGCTTGGATGAGAATAATACAACATACTTTTGCTTTTTACATTGGTTGGCCGAATTATGTAGTCCTGTAGATTTTGTGAAATTATACACGTATAATTCAATGAGGTTGATGTATATGCGCTATTCAAACGAGCAATACAGGTTTTAGTGATTGTGTTGACTATGTGAAAAACTGGAGTAGTAACTCGATAATTTTCCATAATCACAACAATGTTGAGTCGAATACCAATAGTTTTCAATTTGTACAAACTGTTTTCGTTCATAATGGGTACACTGCAATTTGACTTAACTGATATGGAACCACAAGTGGCATCAGAATAAACATCTGAAGTGTTTATACTAGTTTTGTTTCTATTTCTAAAAGATTTGTTTTTATATTTTTTGTACGGTCTCGCATTGTTGTATTTTTCCAACATTCTAGTATACACACAATCGTCGGAATTTGGTTTAAATTTTGATTTAAAGTCAACATTAGGCAAAGCATTGAAACCCTTACAGTTCAATTCTCTTATTTTTAATGTATATTTTATTTTTTGAGGTATAATATATTTAGTATGATTCAAAAATAATTTTTTGTCTTTAGATAATTTTTCATATAAATATATAGTACTGTTCATTTTATACGGAATTATGTACCGTCCCTGAAAATGATCATCTCCACAACCTTCGTATAATGATATATAGTTACACAATTTACTTGAATCGCAAACATCCAACATTCTAAAATCAATTGATTTTAAACTCATTTTGAAATATTTGTAATATTTATTGTAATTGTACTTTGATAACGTTGAATATTTTTTAGAAATTTTGTCACACCATTTTTCATAACTGTATACGTTTACTAAATTATTGTTTGCGTTAATTTTTGCTTCTTCAATCATTTCATGTGTATCGTTTCTGGATTCAATGTCTAATACTGAACTTAAAGATTCACAGTTCCAATTCTAGTTTGATTCAAGTAAATCATTACATTTTCTGTTATTAAATTCTGCTGATATTATTACGGTTAATTTATTTCCCATTTAATTTTTGTTACACGTATCCAAGTAAAATTTAATACATTGTCATAAATTCTATCAATATAACATTGAATAATGTAGGTGATAATAATTCAGGTTAAAATGATACAATTAGTTGATAATTTTTTTAATATTACCAATTATTCGAAATTTTAGCTCTAAAATTTAGACACATCGATTTTTCTATGTATTGGTGACGACATTGAGTTTGTTTTATTTATCGCTCAATAATTATAATTAACTTGTTATTTTAAACAACTTGTTTGCACTGTACAAATTGTGTATGTATTTACAAAATTTATTCTATAAATTAAATTCTTACATCTTATTTATTTTGTGATACAAATTCAATAGTTAATTCTGTAATAATTGGATGAAATAAGGTTTTAAGATTATTAGATTTAATCTGAAAACTATTTACGATAATATGTATAACAATACACAATGAACTACATTTCATTACAAATTCTACAACAATATTAACAATACACTACATCTGTATATCAGTCAAACTTTTTTTATTTACAAAAATCTTCAGATATACAGGTATAACAGTCAGTAGCGGATCTAGGTGGGCGCCCCTGGCGTGACAAATGTGTCCTAAAATATTTTAATTTTAATTTTGAAAAATTAAAAAAAATTAAATGGACGCATCGTTTACGTTTTATGTATATAATCATTAATCTATGTATTATTTTTTATACTAGCAACATCAGTTTAAGTTAAATTATCTAAATAATTATCATATCGAGCCGTCTTTGGTGTCTCGAAGAAATTCTTGAATGTTCAGTCAAATTTAAATGTAAACTGCAGTCCAGTATTTACCACGAGACCCTCTTCGATGGACTCGACGAAATTTTTGTAAAATGAAGCTCTCATTTGCCAAATTAAGCATTAAAAAAATTATATTCTTAAATATCACAAATATTCCCTATTGAATCAAGTGAAAATATGCATAAGTCAGTAGTGATCCAACGTAAAACAGAGTAGAGAAAACTGATCTAAAGTAAAGTAGTGTCTGTCGTTCATTGTTAATGGTTAAAATGCGATTAGGAAATTCTTAACTCAATTTTCAAAAATTATCCATGAATAAAATTTTAAAAATACTACAGTACTGTCAAAAGTAGACTCAACATTTTAGTGAGATCTTTTGTTGTCTTATGTTGAAAATTAATGTGCACATTGGGTTATAATTGTCATTCCATCTGCGTTCAATGCATAAAATTTTGACTCAAATGATAAATTCTATAATTTAAAAGTTTTACTGTCATGAATCATGTATCAAGATTATTGTAAAATAAACAAAGAAAAATAACACATATTTAAATTAGTTGTCATGACTATAAATAAAGTCTTGTTTTATGTATGATCGTCTATAACTAGACAACTCACTAAAAATAAACTGATTTTCTTAACATATCATTGTTTTTAGAATATAATGGACAAAGAGATTAAAACCGGTATACTTGCTAACTATTTAGATATACTTAAATTAATGTACGAAATCTACTTATCTTCAATTTATTATTTTTAATTCCGTTTAATTTTACAATTGATTTTGTTTCATTCAATTTTCATTGTATTTATGCTTATTATAAAGATATTCATCATTATTTTTATTACATTTCATTTAATTGCAATATTAATATTTAAAAATTTTTTGTTATCAATAATTTTCCATTTTAACCACCACTATGGAAAATTATTTTTATAAATCTTTGAGAAATATAATCTATGTTGTGATTCCCAACTATAATTATATATACAGTCAAACTTCTACAATTTTAACATTGTCAAGTTTTAAAGAAATATTTTCTTCCACGTGTAAAAAACTGATATTAATATATTTTGCACACCTTGAATGCAAATTAAAGTTTGACGGTTTGTTTTATGTTGTTTAGTTAAAATTTAAGTTTTAATATTTTATTTTAACTTAGCGAATCTAGGAATTAAAATTAAAAATATGTGAAAATTGTAATATTTATTAATTAAGACATGAGAGCAGTACCACCACCTGAAGAGTTCAGTGATACAAAATATGATACACCACGCGAAAATGAAACAAGAGAAAATTCAAATGAAGAATATCCAGATGAATGCGTGAAAAATGGAGAAAATAATAGTGACAAAGAAAAAAGAAGTGACGAAGAAAGAAGTAAAACTAGAAAACATCGCAGAAAGAGATCTAGAAGTAGAAGTAAGGATCGAAGAAAGCGTCGCCGAAGTAGAGAAAGAAATCGATCCAGAGAACGCAAACATCGTCATAGGTCTCGTTCCAAGGAAATTAAGTAACTTTTTGCATTATAATTTAAATTTAAATGTCATTTTTAGACGAAAAAATAAATATTGGGATGTCCCACCAGTTGGATTTGAACATGTAACTCCAGCTCAATACAAAGCCATGCAGGGTTTATATTTGTAGCATTATTTTAAAAATTCATTAGCGGCTGGTCAAATTCCTCAAACTATACAAGTAACTTCGAACCCTGCGTCTCAAGTGACCACATTAAAAGCTAACCCTAGCATTCCATTTTCAGGTAGTGCAATTAGCAGACAAGCCCGTAGACTTTATGTTGGTAATATACCATTTGGAGTATCTGAGGTATTTTAAAATGTGAAATGAATTGATTCATTGAATAGTCTGCTATGATGGACTTTTTCAACAATCAAATGGAAACTGCAAAATTAGCTCAGGCAGATGGGTGTCCGATTATCGCCTGTCAAGTCAATTTAGACAAAAATTTCGCTTTTTTAGAAGTATTGAAATTCATTGATGTAACCATTTGTATAGTTTAGATCAGTTGATGAAACGTCCGCATGTTTGGTGTTTGATGGTATTATGTATCAGGGCCAATCTTTGAAATTGAGAAGACCTCGTGATTATCAACCAATGCCGTCATATGGAAAATGTCAATACCTTGGTATTTCTTTTTTTTATTCAACCATTTTTTTTAATTTTTTATTTAGAGGGTGATTCCGTCAGTGCAAACAAAAATAAACTATTTATATCTGAAATACCCAAATTTATTAATGCAGAACAGGTATGTGTACATATTGCATCAAGGTGAGGGTGGGTTACATTTCATCTCCTATTTTTCAGATTTTAGGGATTTAGATTCTATTTTAAAGTATTGTAAAGATTTATCAAATGAATTGATGATGTAATCTTTTTATTAATGTTAAGGACTTTAGATTTGATTTTCAATTGGGATTTCATTTTAGATTTTAGATTGGTTTTTTAGGTGTTTCAAGTTGTTTAACATATTTAGCACACTTTAAGTTAATTTTTTCGACAGATTAAAGATTTAATCGAATCGTTTGGACCGACATATTCGTTTGAATTGGCTACAGAGGACGATGGAACTTCTAAGGGTTATGCTTTCTTTGAATACGCAGATCCAACTATTTCCGACCAAGTAATGTTAGCTCGTATTTTTTTAATTGTTATTAGGCTATTGTTGGTTTGCATGGTATGGAGTTGGGAGACAAACAATTAGTTGTTCAACGAGTTGTACAAGAAGATCAAACCATTACAGTAATTTTATATTTATTCTGAATCTCAATTATTGTCTTTTTTAACGTGTATATTGACCAAAACCAGGGTGTTAGAGATTGGAATTATTTTAATATTAATAAATATATTTAGCCTGGAATTCAATTACAAATTCCTGGTCTCAACGAAGAAATGCTGCATATTTCGTCTGGTGCTAGTGAAATTTTGTGTTTAATGAACATGATTGAAGAAAGTGAACTCATGGATGATGAAGAATATGATGGTATTGATATTTGTTTGTATTTTATTAATGTTTCAATAGATATTACTGAAGATGTTAAAAATGAATGCAGTAAACATGGAACGGTTAAATCTATGGAAATACCTAGACCTATTTCTGGCGTTGAAGTGCCGTCAGTAGGAAAGGTTATTCAATTTTATGTATCATATTTCAATGTAACATTTAGATTTTTATTGAATTTGAAAACAAAAAACAGTGTCAACTTGCTCAAACTGCTTTAGCTGGTCGTAAGTTTGCAGGAAGAATTGTAGTCGCTTCATTCTTTGATCCTGATCGATATCATAAACGTCAATTTGAATAATAACTTGATATATTTGTAATTACATTTTAATTTAAAATTGTCCTACTACATGTTACGAGTTCTGCAACACGACCTGAGCACGAACTTCGGATCGTGTTGAATTTTTTCTATATTTCGTGTTTACAAAATTTAAATATTCATTTTTTTTGATCAATTATATCAAAAGTTAAAAAAAATTTTTTTTTCAGACATTTTAAGCCCCGTCCTACATCACAATAAAATGTTTGTTCTGGTACAAACAATGAAAAAAATTTTGTTTCAACAAATTAATCATGTAATTAGAAACATAATTATTTACTTGATGGTGCCGATTGTAATCAAAGTTGGTTATTTAATTAACGAAACAATACAGGATATACGATTACAATTAAAAACAATTTTATTATCAGTTGACGGTTATATGAAATGGTTTTTAAAAAATTAAATTTAGACATGATAATTATATTTATTAATTATTTAAATAGAATTTGACTATAAATTTGTTTTTTTTTTAATTATCGATTTCATTTAGTTACAAAATTTTTCTGTTTCATATCTTTATATTAAATTTAAATCGTGTTTCGGGTCATGTTGAAGGCTTTTTTGTTTTTCGTGTTCGGATCGTGGTTCGGATAAAAATTTTTCGTTTCGTTCGTACATATCACCTCAACACGACCCTATGCAGAACTCTACTACATGTCATCCATGTCTTTAATCTTCAATGCTAGAACTCTTAGTTTTGAATAATCCTATAATCATAATAACTCCAACAGAGATACCGTATTTACATATTGCTTATATTAATCATCTCATGACAAACATTAAACAACATCTTAAATGTAAACATGCAATTGAATCATCTATATGTACTAATTCACCGGTAAATGTATAATTGTCAGGTAAATGTGATTTTAAATTAAAAAAGTATTGCTCATTTTATACGATCGCATATTATTTAATTAATGAGTAAGAATAATTTACGTGTAAAGATTTCAGCTGAGCCTACAAGAGAGTAAATATCTGTAAGCTAACATGTATAAATTCAGAGCCTCCGAAGAAATTGAGTCATGTGCAGTAATGAACGTAAATGGAAAAAGATTTATATGCAAAGCTGATGATTTAGTTTTATTAAAAAACATTGGAGAGGGTGGATTTGGGGTTGTGGACAAAATGCAATATAAAACAACCAATATAACTATGGCTGTCAAAGTTAGAAAACCGGAATAATCAATACAAAATTTTAGAAGCTAATTTTATGCATGGAAAATTCGGAAAATATTAAAAAAGATTTAGAATTATCTGTTAAAACGTCCAAAATGAAACAATTTATTGTGGAATGTTACGGCATTTTACATCGAGACGTTTAATGTAAATGAAAAATATAACTTAAATTTAGGATGATGTGTGGATTTGTATGGAAGTGATGGATACATCGTTGGACAAATTTTACCCTGTAGCCTACAAAAACGGCTTGCCATTAGAAGAGCCAGTGTTATCTAAATTATCATTCGCTGTATGTTTTATGAAATGTCCTAATAATATTGTAGATATTATCGGCTCTTAATTACTTGTATCAACATATGAAAACTATCCACAGAGACGTAAAACCTTCAAATATGCTTATAAACACTTTTGGACAGATTAAACTCTGTGATTTCAGTATTTCAGGTTCTTTGGAAAATTCTATAGCTAAAACTATTACTGTTGGCTGTCGTTTATACATGGCTGTAATATTTTGAATTTTATTTTTTAATAATTTTTAGCCAGAACGTATTGACCCACAAAAAGCTAAATTAGGGTATTGTGTAAGATCAGATATTTGGAGCTTTGGAATTAGTATGGTAACATTTTTTTAAATATAATTCAATTTTTTAAAATCCAGTTTGAGTTGGCTACCGGGAAATATCCCTATAGAACTTGGAATAATGCTTTTGAGCAAATTAAAGATGTTGTAAATTTACCTTCCCCTCAACTTGATAATGATGCTCATTCATCCGAATTATGCCAATTTGTCAATTTATGGTAAATTTAAACTGTATATTTGCCAAATCTTTTTTAATTGGAAATTAAAGCCAATAAAAAGAATTGGTCGGTTTGTATAATGTATATTCACATTATGTCATGTCAGCTGCAAAATTATTTTAAAGTTACAATACAGTTTTTAGGGTCATTTTAAAATTTAACCTGTTTGTGATCGTAAGTGTGCATTTAATTGCGATTTTATAATAAAACTAGGTTGACTGTTATGTACTACGTACAAATAGCACCTAGCTCTGCCGAGGGCACATTT
>LWCA01000747.1:0-19261 GCA_001642005.1 Intoshia linei | reverse complement strand
AATAAAAGGATTCAATTTATATTTTTTCAGTTATATGAAAAAAACCAATTAATTTAAAAATTAATATTTAGCAAACAATTAATTGGTTTATACAAAATAATTGATTACAATCAATTATTTCCAATCCCTGATACGTATGCTATAAATTGTAATTGTACAATGTACTGAAATGTAAAATAAACATACATCCTTCAACTTTTTTTCAAATTCTGAATATTCCTCAATCTTTTGAATATAATAATTGTTTGAATCAGTAATATTGGTATAAATTAATTTCAAATCTTTTTTTATTTTAGCATTTTTTTTATATATATTATCAATGAATATTCTAAAATAATGTCTAATTAAATATTATATAAAACATTACTTGTACTCTAAAGATTTTTTTTTTAAATTTTCAGTTTTTTTAATAACATTTTTAGTCTGCGCTAAAACGTAACCAACATTTTCTATAGATTTAGCTGTCTGAGTTATTCCATCAATTAATTTTTTCAATTCATTTTCATTTAATGAAAATGTATCATTTTTTATTGTATTGCTAATCTGTAAAAATACAAAATTATAAACAATAACATTAAAGGTTTATAATAAAATATTTTAAATCAACCTTTACAACTTGACCCAATTTTTGTAAATAACTTGTCATGTCAAATTTTTTAGACCTATCGATAAGCTTTTGGCTATTTTCAATTAATAAATTAAGTCGTTCGATAAATTCATTGTAATTATTCAAAAATAAATTAATATTATATTTTGAATTATTAAATTCTGTTATTGTATTATTCAACTAAATTTTAAATAAATTTTAAGATAAAAAGTATTATAAAACAAACCGTTAATATAATACGTAATAATCATATATTATAGCGGTTTAAACTTTGAAGTTTAATCCATTAAGATAAAAAATATTTCATGTGCGACAGTAATTAATTTTTTTAAATGTAAGATAATAATTTAACTTTTTGAACAGGGTTTTTAGTTGAACCCTTGAAAATTTTCGTGACCCAAAGCATTGAAACGCGGATATATTATATTTAAAATTTAACGATTAGATTTAGTATATCTGTAATTATACCTTATTCTGATGAATTTTTAATTCACTCCTTTTGTTAGAAATTTTTTCTCTATTTTTTTTGATTAATTTTTCAGAAATATCGCTTTTTGAGCTTAAACCTTCTGTACACATTTCACCACCGCATGTGTCACAGTTTATGCTACTGCATACTTGATTTCCTTTGCAAACTAATGTTTCTGAATTGCACATCTAAAATGTATTAACGTGTAAATAAATATAAAACTATAAAAATAGAAATCATACCAATTTGTTCAATTTACTAAGTTTGGCTTTCTCTAATTTTACATTTTTGCATAAATCAATATTTAGAGTATCATTTATTAATTTTTTGATATACGGTTCGTTTTTTTCTAAAATGTAAACATATTCACTCTTTAGTCTATCTGTTTCTTTCATGAGGTGAGGTAATGAATTGTCAAACCAATTTGAAATATTTTGAAACTGCACGTTATAATTTTTTAAGCTTTCTGTAGCCACTATATTGTATTGATTATATTTAATTTAATTATTATTACCATTTATATGTCTGTCTGCCACAATTTGCATTTTTGCGTTTAAAATTTTTGTTTTATTAGTTAAATCAAATACACCTTTAACCATAATTTCTGATTTCATAGCAACTCTATTCCCCAAAGTTATAGAACCATCAATTTTAAGTAGTTTTTTATCAATTGCATGATTTATTTTTTCAATCTTTGCACTAATTTTTTATAAAATGTAGTGTATATACAGGTTAATTCCTCGTTAGCGGAATTGAGTCAATTCAATTGACTTTTCGTGCATATTAAAACCTTGTTGAAAAGCATTTTAAATATAAAATTGACAAACGGAATGATAAATATATCACCAAAATAATATCAATAAATTATGATCCTTGACGTATTATAATTAAAAAAATAAATATAATGGAGATGGCGTACCTACATTAATTATTCAAATATACCTCAAAACAGATAATTTCTTATTTACATGATCCCTATCTTTAATTGTAACATTCTTAGTTTGCAAATAATCTTCTAGTGATTTTATTCCAGATTCAACCTTATCGAATTCAGTTCTGTACAAAGATCTCAAACTTTCTTGTTCAATTTCCTGTATTTTTATTGATTGTGATTCGATATTATCTGAAATTGATTAATGTAAATCAATTTTAATACTTTTAAATTTATTTATGTAAATACTCCAATTTTCATAACAGTCATGGCACTTTAAACATTTTGGTGCTTTACCAAAATATCCCTTTGCGCACATATCACATTTAGTTCCCATTATAGATATCTTGCAAGGACAGTTTCCATTTGTACGGTCACATTGTAAATCCAAAGAGCCCTCTTCAGAACAATTGCACGCTAAATTTAATTTCTTAAAATAATAAATATATCTTTACGTTTGCATTCAACATTAGGATCACCCCATAGTCCATCTTTGCAAAACTGACAATTTAAACCACCTCTAAATTCATTACACTCGCATTGACCTGTATTCTTTAAAAATTAAAATAAAAAAAAAAAAATACAATATTGCACATTTTTGAATTGGATCCATTTAAATCACAATCACAGGGAATAACACCAATTGTATTGTTTTTATGATAATATTCTAATTCAGGTTGATTGCAGGTTTTACCAACAATATGGTTTAAACATTTACATTTTCCATCAATTTGGTTACAATATTCAGAATCGTCGGTTCCCCAATCTGTGCAGTTGCAAGCTAAAAATGTATCAAAGTATACATTTTAGGGTTGAAGAGTTTTAGAGTTTAGGGTAGGCTAGAATAAAATTAAAATTGAATTCACTTTGATTTAAAAAAACCCCCAAATAATTAGTATTGTTTCAGTTGGGAAATTTTAATTACTATTTTTGTGTTATTAAAACTTACGTTGACAATTTTGAGTAAATGAATTTCCAAAATAACCATTTTTGCAATACTGACATTTGTCTCCAGTTGTATTAAAAAGACATTTTATGCATTTTCCAGAATTGTAATCACAACTATTTGGAATAGATCTATCAATATTTCGGTTGCATAAACATGCAGTACAGGTTCCATTTCTTTTTGCAGGATATCCATAATGATTAATTTTACAACCTTCACAATATATACCAGTATACCCTTCTAAGCATAAACAGTCCACTTTTTTTTCAACGTTGTTATAATTACAACCATATGCATGTTGAACAAACGAGGTTTCCCCTTTTGGACATAAACACGGTCTACAACCGTCTTCAATAATATCATCAGGATGTTGATAATATTGTTCTTGACATTTGTGACATTTACTTCCCGTAGTATTTCTCTTACAGTTCAGGCACTCTCTATTGTATAAATTAACATAATCATACTCATACTTTTATAAAAAAGTTATTTATTGTTTTACCCAGTAAGTTGATCACATTCTGCAGTTCTTCCGTTACAATCACATGGAAAGCAATTGGGAAAGTTCCAATAACCAATGATACATTTATCACACTGCAAACTCATTATATTTGGTTTACAATGACATTGGCCAGTTTGTTCAAAGCAAATTGAACTGATGGAACCGAATTTATTGCACCCACAGTCTATAAAAAATTAATACAGAATTTAAGATAATGTACCCAAACACCCTCCTGTGCCAAAACCATAATATCCTGGAGCACATTGATCGCAACGCCTGTTAATAACATACGATTTACATTTGCATTTGCCTCCAAGAGAGGAACAAATGAGACTGATGGAACCTGTTTCATCGCAATTGCAAGCTAATAAACGTAAAATGTATATTTAGATCATTAAATATGTACATAAAGCTCCATCGTATATAACTGAATTAAAACTGTGAATTAATCTATTGCAAACAACATCTGGAGTTTTTGGAAGAGAAACTTGATTTAAAAAACATCTACGATGATTAAATTCTGTTAGAGCTCTTTCTGTGTATTCAAACATTTGTGGAAAGTTGATATTAACAATTCTGGGTACCAAAATAACCTAATTTTATTCAAATTAATAATTGCAGCAAATTTTTTTGAATTTACAATCTGAGTGCAATAAAGATTTTAAATGGAATTTGGTAAATATTTTTAACCATTTCGTTTATTTATAAATTAATAGGGAATATCTTTTAAAGGTTAAGCTTGAACCCTGAAATTTATAAATCTGCACATTAACATTATTATAAATTAATTACAGTATATATGTTTCTAAAAGTTAGTATTATCTATCAAATGTTAGAAATGTTACATTCAAAATTAAAATATTATCAGCTAAAAAATTTTAAACTTGTCGAACTATTCATATAATTCCAAAAAACCTGTGATTTATCTATTTATATATTTGATATTTTATAAGCTAAGTATAACATTTACCCTAACAAAAACATTTTAAACATTGACCATTTAATCCAGTTGTTTTCATCTTTTGCATCTCGCTACCCCTTATGAACTAAAAATTTCGTAATCTCTCCCTATTACCAACAACTAAAACTTCACTTATTGTAATTAGTGATTGTGAGTTTCCGGGGAATTTTAAATCCAATTCAATTTATTGATATTACTGTGTTCAGAGCCGACCACATCGTCCCCGAAACTCCATCTTGTTGCTCGATGAAATGTTTGTAAAATGGGGTTTCATTCTTCCAAAATCATCATTTAAAAAATTGAAAAATTTTTTTTAAATATAAAAGAAATTTAAACTTCTCGCGACTACCGGTTTAGAAACTATGATTTAATGAAATGTCTCTTGTTGGGTATAGGCTCGTGGCATGGCTCCAATTAACCATATACATGTATAATAATAACCGAATCAAATAGTAAGTAATGTTCTCTATCCCCTTTATATAGGTGTGCATTTGAAATGAATGTTTCCATTTCGTAGTATCTTGATTCCTCTAAAAATGCATTCGTAAAAATCGGTGCATAATTGGAATCTAAAATGTATACATTAATTTAATCTTTTTGGAATATCGCGTTCTACAGGAAACTAAATGTTTTTACGGAGGAGTGCATGATAAATTTGTGAATGGTTCGATATAGAAAATAAATTTTATTATTCAGTTCTACTCTTGAAAGTATCTTTAAATACTATTGAGGTTTAATATACTTATAATGTAACATACAGATATAATTAAGACTTAATTTAAGTTAGAAATGATATTTTGTTACGGTATAAGACAAATTACTCATCATGATTATGTGTTATTTATAACAGAATTGAGATGATTAATTACAATATTTTAAGTTAGTTTTGTAGCCATATAAATATATTCAATGAGTGCAGTTTATATCCAGGATTCATCACGTGATTTAAAAATTGAAATTTGTAAAAAAAGAAATAGGTCAAGTTATGAAAACATACTAGGAATGATATAGTATTATTTACGTTAATCGACACAGTATTTCCCAAACTGAGACTAGCAGTTTTAATCCTAAATCAATCAATGTAACATTAAGTAACATTATAATAGCGAGGGACCCCTTTATACATTCAAATTTTAAATTCTACAAAAAACGAAAAATGTTTTTCAAAATATAAAAAAAATATATTTAACTTTTAATATGCGATTAGTTGAGCAAACTGTAATATTAATATATGTTTTTTAAATGGGCCAATAAAAATTTTAATGTAGACTGTTTTAATAGTATATAAATACCAGAATATAATGTAACATTTTCTTCGTGGATTAATTTTTTATCACCGTTTGTATTATCATATATACTCACCTGTACTTGATCCAACGGAACGATATCCTAAATAAATGTAGATACATTGTAAATAGATAATTATAATATTAATTATAGTTAGGATTAAACAGAACATTTAACGGTCTTTACTCATTAATATCCCTAATATTAATAATTTCAGTATTTTTAAAATAATTATACCCGTCGTAAAAATTTTGAGTGGTACTTTTCTCACAAATTAAAATATAACAAAATGAGTATTAATTTACACCCCCTATAAATATTCTGCCATATCTAAATTGCAAAGAGTTGTGGTATTGGGAATCATTATTCTTATCTATATGTATTTATTTTATTATTAAATTTTAAGATTCGTATGAAAATAAATACTTACTTTATATTTATATCTAACTATAATGTCATAATAATTAGATTGCGGAACCCTTTTTAAAGCAGTATATATCTCAGCATTATTCTCAACTCCCAACATGCCGTATCCTGTATAATAGCTAGATAAATTTTGGCGCGTGTCATAATACAATTGATTGCTCGAAAACAAATTTCCAGTCATATAAACAATAAACGTATTCTAAATAGAAAATAGTTATTTATATAAATATTATATGAAAATACATAACATACGAACCTGAAAAAAAATGTAAAAATCCAACTTAGTAATGCATACGATTTGGACCACATTTTTATTAAATCACAGAAATTACTTTGCCTATTTTGAAAATAAAGTAAATAATTTTAATTTCAAAAATTTTAAATCTTTATAGTCACTTTGTTATTCACACAATCGAAAATAATGAAATAGATTGTTTATTTTTTTAAAACAATTCAATCCGAAAATGTACATTTAATGTGATATTAAAATTACCTTTTTTTTAATACTCATTTCTAATTCACTCATTAAATAGTCTATTCCTGGAACAAAATATCTTGGCACAACTTGATTGCATTGTCTCATCATTAACCCATTTCGACAATTACATTGTCCTGTAGATATATCGCAATAGTTATCAATTGACCCTCCAAAATCGCAATTGCATGGTTTACAGCCATTAGTGCTGTCACTCAGGCCCCTTAAATTTATAAATTAACAGTTTTATTAGATATACCAATAGTTTTGTATACACTGGTCACATTTAACACCGCTTACAAATCTTTTACATCTACAGTAACCTGTAGTTTTATCACAACCCAAATTACGATAAGTGCCGATTAAGTTGCACTTACATGATTCGCATCCATTTATATTATCTTGAGATAGATTCCAAAATCCATCTTTGCACATATCGCATTTGTGTCCAGTGACATTAGTTTTACAATGACACTTTCCTGCAATAGAATTTAATTCCTTGTTTGTTTCTCCATCACATTCTCCATCGTATAAAGATCCAATTATATGACAATCACATGGGACGCAAGCAAATTGATGACTCATGGGCACTACCGAATCTCGATAATAGAAGGGTTTGCATTTTTCACAGTTAACTCCCATTGTATTATGTTCACAAGAGTCGCATATACCGCCACTGATCATACTAAAATACTTTTATGAAATAAATTCACTTTGGTAAAGTGGTATTGTACCCGCTAGCTTTATAAACAGCTGGATCAAAGAAGCAACGTTGTGCATGCCGATTACAATTACATCTTCTACATGCGTTTTTACGTTTGCCGTGCGCCGGCATCCAAGGTAAATCTATTTTAAATTACATTAAAAAATATAAATGTGTGTTCACCTCGGTAGAAATCTTCACATTTTTCACAATTGTAACCTGTAGTGTGATGCGTACATTGACATTTGCCATGCACCATATTTGGATTGTCCCTCATTCCTTGCATTGGCATGCATTTTTCGGCGTGACCATAACAAGAACACGAACCTCGAATAACTGCATTTGATATAGCGTAATAATATTTTTCATTTGCATCAGTTCTATCCAAATCCAGAATATCATCTCCTAGGGTGTGTAACGCAGTAAAATTTATACGTAAATTGGTAATTTTTATTAAATTTTGTACCTATGAATATATTTTTTATTATTATGTTTTTATTTACTTCTTTACTATATGGATTACTAATTTCATTTGATGGCGGTAGAGCTCTAAATACAACTTGAGCACCAGTAGAAGGTTCTATTTGTGAGTATTTTTCTTCGCAAACTACGTCACTTATATTACGCACCACAGATGAAGAAATTTTTGGAAAATAATGGGAACAATCTGCAGCAAAATACCGATAAACATTCCACGATTTTCCAAAATCATACGATCTTTCTATTAACATTGAAGCAGGACGAAATGTTTTGAATGTTAGAACTAAATATTATGTACATTTTTATATTTTTTTACCTAAATGAGTAAAATGGAATTCTGCTTCAAGATCTAAGCGGATTGTAACATTTTCTACTCCACTTTCTGATTGCCACCATTTTTTATTGTTGGAATATGGAGAATATCCAAAATTATAATCTCGTGTATATGGATCAGAGTAATATTCAGAATTACTTTTATATTCATCTCCATCTTCCTCTTTGTTACTATCCTTAACACTATAATCACCCATCTCCACATCGACTTTACTCAATCGAGACACAATATTTTCAATTCGATAATTTGAATTTAATTTTCTTGAATCACACACAAAGCATTTTTTCCTGTGCTTTAAGTGGCTCAGAATACAGTATCTAGCTGGATTTTTTAATCCTAATAAATTTATAATAAAAATATTATAACCATACCACAAGTCGAAGAAGTAGTCAATTGAGATTCTCTACCAATCAATAAGTCACCTGTTGCAGGATAACAACTTCCGTAATCACAATCTTTATAAGCTGATATTACCGAATAAATACCTAGAAATTTTATTATACTTATTTAGTTACCAATTTTACTAATAAATAAAAGCGTAATTTTCATTTTTCAAATATATTTTTTCAAGTTTTCCTACAAAATTTTATCAACATCGTCGTTTTAATGTCTAAATTTCAGACAATTTTATTTTAAATTTTTAGTTGACAGCTTAACAATTAAATTTACTGTCGTTTATCATTCATCATATTCATAAACACTCTTTGTAACATTTTAGTAATTTACATTTCTAGCCATATTGTATAAATAAAGCCAAATAACTTTGATGGAAAAATTGGCAGTTTTAGTTTTTCAATTGATAAAATTAACATTTATGGAACCTTCAAGTATGAATGGAAAATAAAATTAAATTGAAAACTGATCAAAATATTAAATACCGGAATGAATAATTTATTTAATTTTTATTTACATTGTTTTTCATTTGCAAATAATTGGAAGAATATAAATATAGATTATTAAATATGTTATTTTGATTTTGTACAATTTTTTGGTTGAAATTATATTTAATCCATCGAGGAAATACAGGATTAATATATTGACTATTATTATTTTGAAATACTGCATTTTCAGTGAAAGAAGACGATAAATAGGCAGAATCATTGACACTGACATCTAAATATTAAAATAAATAATAAAAAAATTAACTTTGACAGATTAATTGTGACATCAACAAAGAAAAACAATATGTTCTAGTTCCGGTATGAATAAATAATGTAAATGTTACTTGTATTTTTTTTCGGTGAATTATTTTGTATCAGTTCAACAGGGGACCATATCTTATTCTAAAATTTAAAGTGTAAATTTAAAATAAAAAATATTTACCTTAGTTTTGGTATCTTGAGATCTTCTAAGAGCTACTTGGGCAGCCATCACCCTTTGACGTTCCACAATTAAAAGACAATTCGAACATGAACAATTTCGATAAGGGCAAATTTTTTTATGTCCTTTCAGCCAATTTTTTACGCCGTGGTTTCTACATCTAGCACATTTTGGTTTCCGTCCCGTAACCTGTCTATTTACAACATTCAATTGTAGAATTGACTTTGTTGATTTTTGTTTTTCCATCAATGAAATTTATAACTTTTAATAATGAAATTAAATACAAATGACAGTACAGTCCAATCAACTAATCCTCATTCATTATAATAACGCTAACATATTACTGTTCTAGAAACGAATGAAACAATACATCAACAAATTTTCTACAGCTATAGATGGATTAGTTGGAGACTTTCATCTCAGCTCAAATGTCTTGTTTAAATGCATTAAGTATACATTAATTAATTGACCGACTTTTTGTTTACAAATTGACCAGCTTCAAGTTCAATTCATTTTCATTTAAACACACTTTAAAACATATTATTAAATATTAATCCACTTGAATTCGGCATAACATTTAAGTGAAAATAAACCACCATAACTACATTAATACAACATATATTGTGTTACGCTACAGTTTATTATCTTGATATAAATCAAATGTACTTTTAATAATAAAATCCTTATAATTCGTTTTGTCTATATATATTTTGATTAATTTGAAATCTTCATATCGTACACATTGAAAAATGTTTACATACTTGTATACTTCAGTTTTAAATTTATTATACAAATGTACACGTATTCACCGGTATTTACCTCTTTTAACGACAAGTTGTCACTTTTGGTAGGGTTTCAATTAATACAATTATTTATGATTAGATTAATTATAAAAAAAAATAATTTTAAATAAGTCACAATGATTTAAGATTATTTTAATATCTTCACTAATTAAAAAGTAAATATTTTTAAAGCTGAATTTCATTATCATTACCTATATGAAGTAATTTAGTCAAAAATGTGTCTGTTTATTTATTTGTCTGTTACCATTTGGTTCAGAAAGTAATAACCTTAGAGTTTTAAGAATACACATTTATAATACAGTTTTTCGAGAATGATGTTTTATCGCAAATTTCAATTTCAGAAAGTGCGTCCTTCAAGGTCACAAACCTCAATTATTTTTTTTTAAAATTGAAACCAGTCCTAGAATTATAAAAAATACACAATCTGATAAAGATTTTAAAATAATCAACGTTACCATAAAGTTCAATTTGAAAATCTTATATCTTCAAAGTTAAAACTCCAAATTACACTTTTTTGTAAAAATGAAAAGTCCTAGAATTTCATATAAAATACATCGTTAAATAGGTTTTAAAATTATAAACATACCATAAATCGAAAACCCAAAAAAGTTAATTTTCAAGATCAAAACTTCTGATTACCCTTTTTTTAAAAAATGAAAATAGTCATAGAATTTAAAAAAATTCAATTTGATAGTGACGCCTTCACGGTCAAAAAAAAAACTACTGGTTTATTTAAATTTTATTTTTACCATTATACACTAGAGTTCTGCATCGGATCGTGTTGAGGTGATATGTACGAACGAAACGGAAAATTTTTGTCTGAAACACGAAATACAAAAAATCCTTCAATACGATTAAAATGTAATCAAAAATTTAATTTAACAAAAATGAATTAATTTAAGTTAAAAATTAATTAGTTAAAAACTTAAAACATGAAATATTTAAATTTTGTAAACACGATCTGAACACGATATAAAAATTATATATAGTCGTTCTCTATTTTAATGTGGACAGGATTAGCTCTTGTTGAAATGGTCTATGTCACCGAATGAAGATCAATTTTATGTTTGCAAACAAAAAATCTACATAGTATCGACTGATGGACTTAAGCCTTACAAGACATTTGCATAAATATACAATGAAAATTTTTGTTGCGTATATTTATGAAACACAAGGCGGTACAAACTTAAATAATAAACTAATTTACAAAAAGTGGCATTGATTTGTTAATACAAAATAATAATAATAATATAAAGTTATGTACGTTAAATTTAATTTTTGGATTAAAATTCCCCAGGGAATTACAATCACTAATTGCAATAATTGAAGTCTCGCGAAATTTTTAGTCCATAAGGGAGTTGCTAGATGCAAAAGGTTGAGAATCACTGCTCTACACCAAATATTACTTATAAACTGCTGACCCATATGATATCCATTCAGATTTGAAAAAAAAATTTACATTTTCCCATTTGATTTACTACAAAACTTTTCTTATTATTATTTAAATATATTAATATCATTCATCTAATTTCGCATATAATTAATTGTTTTTTGATTCTTCTTTTTTATTCCATTCGATAATCCTGTTAAAATCATAATATAGTCCAAAGTATCCCTATTTACTCATTGTTTTGACACCAATTTCACACTTTCAATATAAACCTTCAAATTTCTTAAATGTTAAATATACAAAAATGACAGATTTTTTATTTTGCAGTAGAATTGTTATTAAAAAAATATAGGACTATTGGACTATAAAGTGAATGAAATAGATATACTGCAATAGCATAGTTTTAACGGTAATATGCTATAAAAAAACTATTATTTGATGTAATCCAACTTATTTGAGGAATTTTTACAAATTAAAGGCTCACTAACTAGAGAAATGAATGTAATAATCTATTTATAAAAACATAAACAAGCTATAATACTATATTTATAGTTTTGGTTTACTTGAAAAAAGTTGTTTTCCTTTGATATGCGTGAAATTCAGACAATACCATACGCCTCCACTAACTAATACACGTTTATATACTACCCTGCAATATTATAAAGCATAATATTTTTTATATTCTTATTTTTTGATAATGTTAATCAGATTAATGATAATGAAAAGTAAAACTAACCTAAGTAAGACAAAATGTTTCGTTTAAATTTCGATAGAATTAACCTGCCCGTGAACTGGTCAACTATATAGATTAGACGAAAAAGGTTTATTCATAGTCAAATCATTTATATTTAATATTAATTAATATAATGTAATATTTATATTTTGATTCCATCATGTTATATAGAAAATCTACTTGTTATTATGAGAAATGAGCGAATTATATTTATTATTGGTAATTTTTCGAATGAATAGATAAAGTGCTTTATAATATTGCAGGGATGTTATTATATACTACTATTTTAACGATATCATTTTACTAGAATTTTAATTTTTTTAAAATTAATCTATATATAAATTACATTATGTATTATTATTAACGGGATCATATGACCCATTTGGATTGTTGTTATTTTGATTTAGAATTATATTAAAATGTATAAATATGTAAATTACCTAATATGCACAGAAACGTACAAACTAAAAAGTAATCAATAAACATTGAATATAAATATTTGTAGATGTAAAATTGAATTGGAATTGAAATTATAAATTGCCAAAAAAAGAAAAAAAATTTTTCCCAAAATGACGATTCAACAGGTTTCACTATGTGATTGGAGAAGCCATCGATTCCTTTAGCATGAAAACGATCCATTATTTCATCCTAAATGTAATATTTTCTAATTATAACCAATAACTTACTTTATTTCGGAATAAATCAAACATCCATTTTGAACAGCATTCTTCGGAATTTGTCGGAACAGTGGAAGGATCATGAAAACTATAATAATATAAAAATTACTACGGCAATAATTACTCTATAAAGATGTAGCATTTGGATTTATTGGCCTTAAAAACATTCATTACTGTGGGGTTGGCATAATTAACATCAAATATAATGGTTATATCGTAAATTTTGTGTACTAAAGGTAAGATAAATAAAATATTTCTGTGAATGTTAAATCAGCTCCCTGGATTTAACAAAAAGTATACCAAGAGCAGCTGAAAACCCATACTATTATATAAAAATTACAATCATTTTTCATAATTTTTGCACAGTGATAAAAGCCTCGAGTTCTCGGCGACAACAAATTTTTGTATGTAGGTTTGTTATTTTTAAGGCAGAAATCGAGTTGATTTAACTGCTTTTCTCTAGTAAAACGTGTTCCTTCAGGGCAAAGTAACAAAGCAACTTTGTAACCATTAGGATAATGTTTAACCAAATTTAATCTTTTTTTTAATATACTTTCGTCGTTTCTCCAATTTCGTTTTACAAAGATCATTTCACTTAAATACATGAGCCACCCAATGACAGGAATATATTTTACGGAATCCTTCATTATAACTTTTGAATTCTAAACAGAACTATTAATTACACAGTGTGTAAAATTATACTCCTAAAAATGACTCTTTTTCTGCTAAGCACCACATGAACAACCAATCCAAATCATATGAGTGATTCATAATTAAGAATAATGCCTTTTTTAAATGTTTTCCATTTATTTCAAAATGCTCTTTCACCACAATATTTATTTCGCTCCGAGACCAAACCCGAATTAAAAATGTTAGTTCTAAACATATTAGTACATAATAAAATTCTACTTACGACACCATATCGTATATGTTGCATTCACAATATATATTCTGTAGAGGTCTAAATATACAAAGCCAAGAGAAATATACAAAATAAATGATATAATTGCTACGATTAAACCAGATATAATAAAACTAATGAGATAATTTATAATGAAGATCACTTTAATTATCTTCCATATATAATTTTTTAACACCATAAATGACGAAGTTTATATGAGAAATATTTAATGTACTACTTAAATACACAAATCATACCACTGTTATTAGCACAATTTGAACTTAAAACAGGTTGCCTACAAGTTTATAATAAACTCAAAATTTAATTGTAGTCACACGGAAATAGGTAATGTGTTAATTCAATTAAATACCATAGTGACGGGAAATGTGTACATAAAAGTAATTATTAACAACTAAATTAATTTTAAATTAAATGTAAACTAATACAACTAGCATACGTTCAAACACCAGTTTCACAAAATATAAATCTTTGGATATATTTTTAGGGATTAGCTACCTTATATAGTGTGGCCATTTAGGGTGTCACATTTTTTCAAAAATTTTAGAATTTGAAGATGGTTAGCACTAACTGTATGTATTTTTAAAAAAAAAACTATAGCATAATCAAAAACAACTAACGATACATATTTGCTGTGACTTTAACATTTTAAATAAACCATTAGTTGGTCCATTACATTCATTCCATTACAAATCTTATCGTAAAATTAAAATATAACTTTATTTTTTTGAAAAACAGTGTTATATTGAATTGTCATGGTGTACACAGGACCGTGGAGAGGGGGCTACTAGGGCCATATGGCCCGGGCCTACAATCATAGGGGCCTACTTTTTAAATTTATTAATAGGTAATGTTGGAAAATTATTGTATAATACAAATGTTCCATTAACATTAAAATTAGTGTTGTGTAAATAGCTTATATAATTATAGTGTGTGTTTGTTCAACTTTATTTAAATAACTAGTCATCTTATAATTTTATCAAGTCCACATTTCAATTACAGTTTTTTCCGGGGGCGTTCGCAAACTTAATTTCAACCTCCCAAACTAACATCTTACGGGTCAAAAACCCAATGGTCGTTTTTTTTTGAAAATCAAACAAGTTGAAAAATTTAAAAAAAAATGTATACGCTGATACGGATTTTAAAATCATAAACAATATCATAAATTTAGAATTAAAAAAATTATATCTTCAGTGCCAAAACCCCAAATTACCCTTTGTTTTTTAATGAAAACAACCCTAGAATTTCAAAAAACAACGAAACTAAAAAACTTTGTTAATATCATTTTTATATTCATTACAATACTTTGTAATATTTGGTAAATTCGACTAAAATATGTTTATAAAGTGAAGATTCGGTTAATTATTGATACATAATTGTTATTTTTAAGTATTTATTAACTTGGCAAATTGGTACTGAATATATATCATCACATTGAAAATGACAAAATAGGTTTTTATAATTGTATTTTTTTGGAATTTATGCTATTTATGACAATTTTTAGGATTGGACTGTTTTTACTTTATTTTTAATATTATACACACATTCTGTCTAAAAAATTAAAAAAATAAGTAAAATCTTGTTTTTAAAATTCTTTACGCAAATGTTAACAAACAAAAAATTAAGATGGAATAATTTACTATATTATTTATTAATTTATAATAATCACTTTAAAGTAAATAGTAATATGATATGACGGTACCACCTAAAACAAGTTTGGGAACCACTCCTTTAAAGGGTTTATAATAGTGAATAGTACAATTTTTAAGTGTAGATTTTCAACGTGAATTTATTTTTTAAGTATAATAAAAATGTGCCCTCGGCAGAGCTAGGTCCTGTTTGTACGTAGTACATAACATTCAACCTAGTAATGTATAATAAATAATTACGTAGTGTATATTAACATTTTACATATTTACTGTTTTTATATTAATGATCACCAATGCGATTTCCAACGGTTATTTTTAATTTTTAGATAATGAAATATCTCTTAAGCCATGTGTACATATTCCATTTTATTAAAAAATTTAATAGGGGCCTACTGTTGGCTCTCCACGGTCTTGGGTGTACAGAGTATTATGTTAATCACCATTTATAACTTAACATCCTACTTTTTTCATTTTTATTCTAGGTGTCTTAGTTCGATTTTTATCAACCATTGAATTTCTTAATTTAGTGTATAAACTTTATACTATTACAATTAAAGTAAAGTGAAAAAAAAACTTTGAAAATAATTTATTATTTCACCGACACAAAAATGAAAATTTGAGTAAATTTTAAAATATAACTTTTTATAATATGAAATTCAAGTGGATTAAGATATTCAGCCATTACCTGCCAATCAGTGATTGGAATAAAATAAAATGACGATAAATTTAACAAATTTTGTCAATTGAATTTGTTTATAGCAATTGATTTAGTTGTCCATTAAATATTGTATATTGTCAATTGAAGTTAAACTTTTGTCCACAATTTATAAGTTATATCAATTAATTTAATTGCCAATTATTTATGATTTTTTGTCAATAAAATAATATAATTTTGCAATTAATTTACGACAATTAATGTTAAACAAATTGTCGCATTTTCTTTTGAAAGAAACGTACGGACTGCGGTACTTATGTAGTTTAAGACCAATAGTTTGAACTTTTTTATAAATAAAAAATAAAATTTAATAATTTATAAACAAGTCCATTTCTCATTTGGACTTAAATAATACAGTCGGACCTTGGATTGGGACACCATTTTTTGAAAAGTGCCCCAAAAGCGGGGTTAATTTCACATATATTGCTATGCCGTCGATATAAATACTATAAAATTAACATAATTTTGAAAGTTTTCCACACCTAGGTTTGCCACAAAGCGGGGTCGGACTGTAATTTAATTTTTTAACTTATTTTTTATTTAAATCGATGTTTGTGAGAACCCGAACCTTTTTTGAAAAAATTCATTTGACATTCGCTCAAATTCTAAGCCTCATTTATTGATGGGCTGAAAATATATCATCCCATAAAACTTTAGAAAAGAAAATTATAATTAATACAATGTTAATCATTTTTTGAAACAATTCATTATTTATTTTTTAATTCATTGATTAATGGGGTCATTTTTTTCAGTTTCAAAGTTAAAAATATTAAAGTTTCGATTTTACAGTCAATAATTGGTATACACCGTAATCACATCAAAAAAAATACACCAGACTTACTGTTTCATAAAGAAAGATTTTTTAAAGTTGATTTTTGTTGTGGTGTTATACAATACTATCACATAAATTGATATTAAAATACTTATTTATCTACTTACAGATAACAAATATGAATTATCACCAATTTTTCCAAAAAAATAATATAGGCAAATGTATCTGGTAGTACTACCAGGTAGTTAATAGTTTTTATTTAAAAATATTTTTATAGCTTTCTATGTAAAAATGATTACATTTATCACACTAATAAAATAATCGAATGTCTTATAGTTTTTTCCAGTACACAACAAAAAATTATTGTTCAATATTGAAATATGCTTACAATTTGTAAGTTACAAATTTATACAAGTTTATGAACTAATTTTTCACCTTCATAATTTCCAGGTTTGGCTGTAATGCTTATATTTATTTACATATTAAAATCCTTTATCTATTAAAAAATTCGAAATTTCACGTAAATGTACACCGTAAACTCTAATTTTGCGACAAACTTCATCGAAATCAATTATGATTTCTTCAGGTTCCAATTTCTTTTTTTGAGCATTCATTAAATATATTCTTAAATCCTTTATCAATTTCTAAAATAATATTTTTTTAGCACTTAGAAAATATACTTTCATATTCCCACTAACAAATCTAATAACAGAAATTTGAACAGTTGATAATTTCATAGTTTCAATATAAATGGGTAAATTGTGAAATCGAGTTCTGTCAACAAAGTAGGATTCCTGAGATGCTAGTTTAGCTAATTTCAAAGTAATATATTATAAATTAAATTTACTATTAATTGGAAACCAACCAGAAGGTGTTGGGTATTTTTCGTGTTTTGGAGGTAATGAAACGATAGTTTTTGGGTACAGCCGTTCTACAAACATCCATTCGTTATTTGATTTCAAAACCTCACAGAATTTATCACCTTTAAAGTATTCTTTTAAAGTCTATTTACAAAATATAAAAAATTATAATAACGATACTGGAGTTTCACACTTAATTGCACTTCTACGTGTTAAATTTTTTGAGAATTTACAAAAATAAAATAATTTCATTTAAAAAAGCAAGTTAAATTCAAAGTAAATAAAATATCTAAATCAAGTATGATAAATGTATCTGGAACTATTAGACTTTACAAAAACACATTTTCGACAAGAAATTTATCAAAATTGAAATCAAGGTCGTTCTCTATTTCAATGTGGACATCAGTAGCTCTTATTGGAATTGTCTATGTCACCGAATGGAGAGCAATTTTACGTCACGTACCTCTATACAAAGGTAGATATGATAATCCTCGATATACAAAATTGGAGTAATTGTTACAATTAAAATAAATAATTTAATTAGTTATAACTGCTTTTCGATAAATTCATTATCATTAAATGAAAATTCTTCATTTTTATATTTGTTATATGTAATGTTGAAATGACCAATATTTTTAGAACCATGATTGAACTGCATCCGCTGATTTTGATTATGAGGCATTTTACTAAGATAATTTATCATGTAATTGTTCATTGATATAATGTTTTCCGTAACTTTTTTAATATTTTTAGTTTTTGAGTTTTTATCATAAATTAATCTAGCTACATTTTTTTTCCCATGCTTATACCAGTACATTAATAAATCGGTCAGAGTAGGTTTTGAATTCTTGTCCTTAGGTATGTCCATAAATGGATAGGGGGGGATTACATTTTTGGGTAGTGAAGGTTTCATTCTTTTTGTAGTAGTAAATCGATTTCCCCGATAATGTGGACCTAGCTTCCTGCCGTCCCAAAATGGTGGATCAGCATTGCAATTTTCAACATTTGGATCACATGGATCGTTATCTAAATTTCCATCTTCCCATATTGAAGGTTCACCATCACAATTTTCAATATCAGGGTTACAAGGGTCCGGATCTGGATTCCACGTTGTTGGTGTTGTATCTTGTGGCCATGGATCAGGATTCCACGGTGCTGGTTTTGTATCTTGTGGCCATGGATCAGGATTCCATGGTGCTGGTTTTGTGTCTTGTGGCCATGGATCAGGATTCCACGGTGCTGGTGTTTTGTCTTGTGGCCATGGATCAGGACTCCACGGTGCTGGTGTTGTGTCTTGTGGCC
>LWCA01000858.1:0-16488 GCA_001642005.1 Intoshia linei | reverse complement strand
CAAATTCAATTATAGATCGCTTTTCAGCAATATTTCGACATCCAAATGGTGTATATTTCAAACTTTGAATGATATCGTTAATGATTCTATGTTAAAATATAATTACACATCAACATGCCTTGTAATAAATTTAGTGATTTTTATAAATTTTAGTGAAATAAAACGAAAATAAACAATAGTAATATTTATATCAACTGGATTAAGATCTATCAGAATAAACTTTTTGTTAATTTTCGGACCATTAATTATTTCACATTTTTTGTTAATAAAATATTTAGGAAAAAATGTATGAATTAAATGCTTTTTTTACCGTGAAGGTCGTCACTTATTCGGATTGAAATTTTTTATGTGTGTTAACAGGATACAACTGTACTGATTGAAATTTTTTGTGTGTATTAACAGGATACAACTGTACCACCTGTAAATTTTTTTTAAATTCTAGGGCTGTTTTCATTAAAAAAAAGGGTAATTTGGTGTTTTGGCCATGAAGATATATTTTGTTTAAATTTAAATTTCTGATAATATTTATAATTTTAAAATGCGTATCAATATATATTTTTTTAAATTCTCGAACTCGTTTGATTTTCAAAAAAAAACAATTGGGGTTTTTGACCAGTAAGATGTGAGTTTGGGAGGTTGAAATTTATTTTGTTAACACCCAGGAAAAAACTGTATTTAAAATGTGAACTTTATAAAATTCTAAGACTGGTAGTTATTAAAATAAACTATAATACACATACACAAACAAATATTACACAGCATATAAATATATAAGTAAGGTTGAACAGACTTCATTCAACACTCTGTACTAGATCTCAGTAATTTGTAGTTTAAAGGTGACTTAGGCTAAATCTTAGCGGTATTATCATAAAACTTTAGAAAATTGCATATATCTCAAACTTTTCTTAATTACTGCGATTGAAAAAAACAAATTATACAATCTACTATGGTGCATTAACCAACAAAACAATTTACAACAGTCGGTCCCTATAAAATCGAATATGTACAAAATATAAAATGTTTAAAATAAATATATTTGTTAACTAGAAATAGACAACATAAAATGAAGGTCGACGGTTGCTCTAATTGTACATATGCAAACTGGTAATCTATTCAGATTCTTCATTCACATTATCATTTTGAATAATTGTATCATTTGAACTCCTGTTCATTTATCATCTTGATCCTGATAATTTTCCTGGTTTACATTTTCATTGTCAGTAATATTTAAATTTGATATTGGTAAATGTTTTAATCTTACCCAAAACTTGTCATTTATTTTGTAAATTATATTGTACGTATGGGCATAATACAGTTTCATTCCAAAATCAAATACTGCAAAGAACAAATTTACGTTTATCAAAGTTATTACCACGGAACATAATGCTATCACTGTCAATTTTGCTACTGCGTGCAAATCTTTAAACCATTCCAATTTATCATCATATATAAAGAAAACGGTTGTCACCAAAATAAACATGTGTGTCGCTGACCAAATTGTGCCACTAATATTTTCCATTTTTTGTAATTTTTGTTGTGAAATAGACTCTAACTTTGAATCGGTATATATACAAGACACTATAATGCATGTTACAATAAAAATATTCATGTTTTATTTACTTATAAATGGTGGAATAGTGTTTACATTCCAAGTCAAATAAAACTTTACGAATAGATAAATTGATATTTTATTTACATGTTATGTTAAACCAATAATTAGAAATTTAATTCAATGTAATTTTGTTAATGAAACGTTAAACTTTTAAATTTGATAATAATGTATTTGTTTCCTCCTAATCATTATTAAGCTCTATCCTGAAATTCTCAGCGTTTAGAATTAGAATTACAGTTATCGTGAAATTTCATGATGAAATTAGATAAATAAAGTAAATTCCATTGAATATGAATTGTAAGTTCGCGACAGCTAGTTGAGATATTTTTAGGTACCCGTTCGAATTCGATATAAGAAATTATATTAAAAATATTATTAAAACATTTTATTTACAACTTTAAATCTTAAACATATCCAATGAGCCTTTCTATTTCTTTACATTTATGCTCCTCCTGTGTAATATTAACTTCAAATTTTAGTAAATTTTTCAAACCATTGATGATGTCATTATATTGCGTAGTTTCGCTGTGCTTTTGAAAACTAATGTTTGATAATGACATTGAACGAAATTTTTCAATAGATGAACTGGAAATTTGAAGACTCAATTTAGGATTATCAGTTTTTATAACAGTACTATTTGAATCCGTTAATTCGATGAGTCTATTCAACAAATCCATTCGATATTCACGAATACTAGCTAAATTTTCAAAATCAATCCCAATTTGCACCAAAATTTTATCCATCAGTGGCTAAATTAAACATTGTATTTATTAATACAATTTATCATTTGTAAATATTAGTGTAAAGTCCAAAATTAGTCACGGGTAAAATGTAAACTTTTTATGGCAAACAAGACGATTTTATTTGACATTTTCTGATTTTCAAATACATAGAGTCAAAATCTCATTTAACGAAAATGGCAAAACGTTAAAATAGTATATTAGAAATGTAAAAATAACAATAGATTACGATCAATTTATTTATATTGACCCATCATATTAAAAAATTTCGACGTTCGTTAAATGAAATATTCGTTAAACCAAACATTTTTTAAACGAGATTTTGATTGGATTCGTATATTGTTTACTGAAAAAATGTAATTAATAATTATAATTAGTAATTATAAATTGGAAAAAAAATTAGGCAATTTATACATTTAATCTAAATGGTAGAAAATTGGACTACATTAATTAACATTTTAAGATTCGAGAACTGCATATCAGTGGCGACTCTCCTACTCATGCTACTCATGCTCAGCATGAATAGATTTTTTAGAAATTTAGAAATTAATTTAAATAAATCTAATTAAAAAATGACTATAAATTAATCTGACATTTAATTTATCAATTTTTAGCTACTATGTTTATTTTTTCAATTGATTTGTTGTTTATGGCAATTGATTTACGTAACAATTAAATTATAAAGTTAGTTGCTGAATAAATAAATTATCAATTATTCTAATTGTCAATTAATTAATCATACATTATCATTTAAAGTAAAAATTATATTTTAACTACAATTGTAATTAAAGTACTAATGTAAAATTAATAACTTTCATTTACTAAAACTTTTTGTATATAGAAATAAACACATTTTATAAAATAATATTTTGTCCGTAAAAAAATTGAATTGTAAGTTTAATAATTTGGAAGTGTCAGTATAAAAATTTAAAATTTAGTTTTTCAAATATTATATCATCCAGTACAGACCCAAATTAAAACTGAAATATTAAGATACCATATTATACCTACAAACCATATTACAAAAAAATTATAAATATACTATGGTGTTCACACCAGAAAATATTTTTTTATGAGAACAAATAGAATATAATTATGTCAATAGTAAAGTAATGTAATATGAGAGAGAAATGTGTAGTAAGTAGTGAGGATAACTTTTAAATAGAATTATATATTATGAAATAAAATAAAGTAGATTTTTGATAAGATTTGGTTGATTTGATTAATTTAATTGCAAAAAAATAATACTTTATTGACACAATAATCAATTGCTATAATTTCTAAATTATGAATAAAAGTTTAACTTTAATTGACGCCTATATAATATTTAATTGTTATGTGTAACAAATGACAAAATATTCATTTAGTTGCTAAAAATTGATAAATCAGTTGACATTTAAATTACAGCCTAAAAAAATTAATCAAAATAAAATTTAAAAAAGATGATACATGTATATTAAAAAAATCCAACCAATACTGAATTAAAATAGATTAATATTTAATATTTAAGATGAATTTAAATGTATAAGAAGGGAACATAATTATAAATTGATATAACGATACGGAGACGACAAACAGCGAATATAATATAACAAAATAAATTTGATATAATTTTATGTGTTCAAATTTTCATATAAAAACGATTAAGATTGAAAAAGCAATGCGATCGGTTGCAATATAAATGATGTCAATTGCAATAGCAACGCAATTCGTGCAAAAAGTTGCGTTAAAGATTGAAAATCTTTATATACTCTGTATAATCTTAACCCTTTCACTGTCTGATGCAATTTTATGTACTATTACCATAAGTCTGGAATTTATATTTTGATTTAAAATTTTATTATTTTTAAATTACTATGTGAAAATATTGCGTAAAGAATTTTAAAAAC
This sequence comes from Intoshia linei, assembly GCA_001642005.1. NCBI lineage: Eukaryota > Metazoa > Orthonectida > Rhopaluridae > Intoshia > Intoshia linei. The sequence goes on along the minus strand of LWCA01000858.1, from coordinate 12,247 downwards.
AATTGTTATCCTATTTTTTTAATTTATTAGACAGAATGTGTGTATAATATTAAAAATAAAGTTAAAACTTTTTAATTTTATTAGACAGAATGTGTGTATAATATTAAAAATAAAGTAAAAACAGTCCAATTTTATTAGACAGAATGTGTGTATAATATTAAAAATAAAGTAAAAACAGTCCAATCCTAAAAAGTGTCATAAATAGCATAAATTTCAGAAAAAATAAAATTATGAAAACCTATTTTGTCATTTTCAATGTGATGACATATATTCAGTACCAATTTAATAAATACTTAAAAATACCAATTTTGTATCAATAATTAACTGAATTTTCACTTTATAAACATTTCAGTCAAATTTTACATTATTGCAAAAGATTGTAATATAAAATTGATATTAACAAAGTTTTTTTAGTTTCGTTGTTTAGTTTCTTATTTAAATATGAATGTTTTCATCCAATATTTCGGAAAAAAATATATAAATACTAAAATACTTTTTTGACAGTGAAGTCGTCACTTATTCGGATTGAAATTTTTCATGTGTGTTAACAGGATACAACTGTACCACCTGTAAATTTTTTGAAATTTTAGGGCTGTTTTCATTAAAAAAATAAGGGTAATTTAAGGTTTTGACTTTGAAAATATAATTTTTTTAAATTTAAATTTATGATAATGTTTATGATTTTAAAATCCGCATCAGTGTATTTTTTTAAATTTAAATTTATGATAATGTTTATGATTTTAAAATCCGCATCAGCATTTAAATTTATGATAATGTTTATGATTTTAAAATCCGTATCAGCGTATATATTTTTTTTAAATTCTCCAATTCGTTTGATTTTCAAAAAAAGGGACAACTGGGGTTTTTGAGCCGTAAGATGTGAAATTGGGAGGTTGGAATTTATTTTATTATACATCCCGGAAAAAACTGTAATTGAAATGTGGTCTTTAAAAAATTCTAAGAGTGGTAGTTATTTCAATAAAATGAAACACACACAGACAGACACACAAACAAAAATTGCGTAGCCTTTTATATAAGTTAAGATTATATATTATGAAAATATTTTTACCCAAGGATGCCTAACTTTATAATAACAAAAAAATTGTAAATAATAAACTTAAATGTACAAAATATGGTGAAACTTAAAGATATTTCGTTAAATGTGTCTGACACTGGGTGAATTGAGGAAAATCATTAGAAGATAAAGGAAATAGTTTATTGTTGTTTGTTATTGAAAATTACAGATTAAAAAATTAATAAAATGAAATATTTATAATTTTAAAGAAAAATGTACAATTAATTGGCATTTAAAAACCTTTTCACCTTATTTTTGAAATAATTAACTAACAAAAATAATTTTAATATCATTATTTATATTTAAATTTACACTAATTAATTAAATTAAAATTAAATTAATTAAAAACACTAAAAATTTTTTAAAACCATTTTTTTTATTATAAATATTTTAAAATTCGCGTTAAATTCATTTTTCACTGCATTAATTGAGGAAGTGACACAAAACAAAACATGTTAAAGAAATTTCGCGTTAATCGAAGGATACCTGTATATAAAATGTAAGTACAAAATGTTATTTCAATCTTAGGCATTAGAATATAAACACGCCCATTTATCTATTATTTTTAATTTTTTTGATACGCATAAAATAATTTAAATTAATAACATATGCTATCCTGGCTTTTTTTGAAAATTTATTTTTGACATTTAGCTTATTATCTTCGGTATAATTTCATGTCAAAAAACAATCAAACTGTCTAAGGCAGGGGTACACAAACTTTCCACCATTTCAACCACAAAGCTATTTTACTAATTGATAATATGGCCGCACAAAATTTAATTTGACATTGAGAAAGTTTAAGAAACACTTTTGAGAAAGTGAGAAAAGTCAAAAATTTAACTTTTTAATAAAAAAATTTCCCTTGAATTTGAAGTATAATTATAGATTGCATTATGATCACATGGATTGCCCACGGCCGCAAATTATGCACCCTGGTCTAAGGGTTAATAAGCTATAACAAAAAAAAACATTTTTAGTAAATATCAAGTGCTTTTCTAAGTAAGTCCATATTCATACATGTATATTTAACAATTACTATATCTGCTTTTGATAATCGTAGTATTCTAGACTTTCTTTTATTTAACATATAAGTTAAAGCGGTAACAACATGATTCACTTTTAAAATTGTGCTGAATGTTGTTAGAATTTCTTCCATATTTGTTTTATTTTGCATATTTTCGTCCAGTTGCTATTAATAAATTAATTATTATTAAAATGTACCATACAACACAGAACCGAATCTACCGTACCGAGGTCCTAGGGATTATACAAAATTTGAGTAAAAAGAAGCCTATTTTTCAAATTAGTCATTTAACCCTTTGACACCATAATCCACTTATGAATGTGTTCATAAATTTAAAAATATTCAATACTACATATATGAGTAGAGTCTTAAAATTGACAATTTTTAAAAACTCTACGCATGTGTTTATTTTAAAAAATAAAACATTATCCATAGTGGATGAATCACTCCAATGGTAACGATTATTCGGAAATATTTAATAAAATGTAATTTTTACCTTTCATACCCATTGTAATCGGAAAGTAGAAAATAATAATAATTCGAGATTGGCAAACGAAATATCAGTGTCGAGACTATCCAACTCAAGTCAACCAAAACAGAAAATTGGCCCCTAAAAAAATCACAAACGATACTTAGTGTCATATAGCCCTATCACCTTTCTAATGCACTTGACTTAATGGTGTTGTAAATTTAACATAAAAAATATTTATCATATCCAGGAATATCATTTTTAATGCTCAATTTAGAAAAATGATGGCCTCATTTTACAAAAATTTCGTCGATCCCACATCACCCTACCCGAATAGGGTATATGTACTGTATAATCGGTACTACGTACTATAATGCGTTAATATTACCTTCTTTACAATTAGATAAGCGTCATTTCTATTTTTATACTTGTTTTCCAATTGTTTTTTAATTAAACTCAATTTTTTTTCATAAAATATAATGATTTCTTCCTAAAAATTAATATTCATGATTTAGTGATAATAATACGATAATTAATAATAAAAATAAATATGTTCTAATCTGAATTTTCAAAATTTTTAAAGTTATAATTTTTTCTTAGTTTCAGTGGTTAAGCCATTCTCGTGAACACATAAATGGTGAAATTCTGATTTTAATTTTTAATGAACGTTCACATTATGGGTATCACATCTAATAATACTGCGACGTTAGGTTACTTAAAGTTAGTTGTTTGTATGGTTTGTATTGTACATGGATTCTTAACCTGGGTAGTGAATCATTTGGGGGGGGGTGCCAGAAAAATTTTGAATAAAAATAAAAAGGTTAAGAACCCATGATCTAGTACAGTGGTTCCCAAAGTGGTCCACAGCAAATTCTAGGTATTCCACAAGAAAAATTTTAAATAAATTGAAGATAACCTTTTTTTTAAAAATAAAATTATAATTATCGATTATCATTTATTATTATAATAATAATTATTAATAAACGCAAGCATCATTTTATAAAAATATCAAAGTGGAGTTTTACTGATTAACGTCAATAATTTTCATGTTTGTTAAATTTAATCTATGTAACGATTTAATTTAGTTATATAGTAGTTACCAGAGCCGAACCTAACAAGCTCGTGGCCACCCTAATATGAAAAATTAGCCCTTAAAAAAATTTTCATACAAATTTTAGTGTAATAAACATAATAATAAAAAAGGTATAACCCTATCCATCTCTCTAAGGCTTTTGAGTTAAAATTTTAAATTTAACATACAAATTAGTTATAATATTTAAAAATATTTTAAATGTTCAATTTAGTAAATTGGCGTACCATTTTAAAAAAATTTTGTGGAGATCTCTCCGAAAACAGATCTCGGATACGGTTGGTTGTACTCTGGTAGTTAACCATAATTATGTTTGAAATAAATAATTTTTTTAATTACACCATATAAGCTACCACTTTAAAATAAATGTAAAATTTTCGATTTAAGGAGCAAAATATATCATAAAAATATAGAAATGTTACCTTAGTGACATGTACGGGATTGAAGCGATTTTTTTTTAAACAAGTGGTCCATGGTGTAAAATGTTTGGGAACCAATGCTCTAGTACCTTTATTCAATCCTGAATAATTATTAATCTATCTTTCATTATAATGAAAGGCAAAGGGAACCTCTATGTACATTGTACAAAAATGAAATTTTTATCACCTTTGTTTTCTTAGATTTAAGATACATGTATTCCTTAAATGTAGCATTAACAATAAACGATTCAGGCAATGAATATATTAAATCAGCTATATTCTCCATATTTGGAAGATTATTCTTTGAAACTTTGTAAACATTTTGAATAATTTTTCTAGCTGAATTTGACGGTAAATTTTCAAAAGAGTGTATATTTGAAATATGGTATACATTTAGATTGTATTCATCTTCATCTTCTTCAATTACATCTTTAAAACGTTGTACAGATTTGATAATTTGTTTCATCTGTGTAGAATTGTTTCTTTGAGGTTTTTCGTTTAGCCTCTGAGTAAATAATTTTGTAGATCTACGCATGTTTAAAGTATTGTCTTAAATTGTAAATACAATAAAATTATCTTACTTTTTTATTTGTTTTTACCTAAACATTAATTCAACATGACGTAATTTAGTTTGATAGTATTTTGTGTTTAACACTTTTTTATGCAGTTAAAATTATTATTTTGAGTAAAATAATAAACATTCATAAGAAAAATGGGTCCCTGCATTATTATTAGTTTAGCATGATTTTTTATTTAAAGTTGTTTAATCTGTGTAAAATTTGTTAAAGTTTTACATTTAAAATTGGTTTAAACAAGTGTTTATCAACCTTTTAAGTTTTATGCCTCACTTTTAACCTTACAAAATTTCTACGCCCCACTATAATTTATAACAAATATTTCCATGTGGTGTTCTAATAGATTTTTGTATGTATAATTTTTTATGTTTATATATTACTGCGCAACAAACTGGGGTAAAAAGTTCAATTAAAATTTAATATACTTAAATTTAACATACAATAAACCGAATTAATTTGTGATTTTTGAGTTAAGTGTAAATATTTTCAGTCTATCAAAAATATGAGAATTTACCAAAGTTTAGTTTACCTTGTTAAAAAATAATCATTGCTGTAACTTTACCTGGTAAAGTTTACCACTGTATTTCAATGGTAGTTACAAGTTATAACTTTAAAGTTAAATGTGATAAATTCCTGATATAAATGTGATGTGATCATTGATCACTGATCATCATTGCAAGCAAAAATGCATGCAAAAATACCTCTAAAAATATATGTAAATTTTAATAAAAATTGAGTTTATCAATGAATTTGTAACAATAGAAATCGTGGATACCTAATCAATTATTTTGTTTTCTAAAATTTTTAAAGTTTAACCAAATATTCACAAGCTCAAATTTTCTAAGCCCCACCGGTGGGAGCAATTCCACGTTGGGAATCACTGATTTAAACAGATTTTTGCGTTAGATAATGTTGATCAAACTTGTGTATAAAAATTTTACCATTAATCTTTCAATATCTATTCAAATTTTGTTAAAAAAATAGTTATTTAAACATGTCGAAATGATGGTGATATGTCAATGCACCACCGTTAGAGCTGGTTATTATTTCTACAAATTAAACAACTATTAAAGTTGTTTGTTAAGTTTTATTTTATTTAAATTTAAAGTAGAATTAGAATTTAAAAAAATTTAAGTTGCTACAGTTGTATTCTGTTAACACACAAAAAAAATTTCAATCTGAATAAGTGACGCTTTCACTGTCAAAAATGCATTTTAATATTCATATACTTTTTTTCCGAAATATTTTAAATATTTTAAACAAAAAATGTGAAATAATTAACGGTCCGAAAATTAAAAAAAAAAATTATTTTGATAGAGCTTATTCCAGTTGATATATATACAAAATTTCAACACCCAAAATCTATACATTCCCAGTGGAAAATAATTTTTAATATATTATCAACCAATCTTGTTCAAATATTCCGATTAATATAAAAGTTGATCCTACAATTACAAAAAAGTGTGTATTGAACCTCTACACATTTCCAATAAAGAAATATGGGTGAAAATCTATATAATTCATTCCTTCTACACTACAGTGGCTAGGCTAGTTACCCATGAATCTATAACTGAGTATACTACATTTTTCGAAATTGATATGCTTGACAACATTGAAGCTAATACACCTTTACATTTACTTAAAATTACATTGTGAAACTGTACAGTTATTTTATTTATTAAATTTAAGTGTCAGTATGAACTATACAATTTAACATTAAAATGAGATCATTGTTCTATAAAGTAAGAGAAGTTGGTGTAACTATGTATTAATGTTTTTTTAAAATATTTAGTTGTAATTAAAATGAAGAAATTAATTTTATTGGTATTAATTGTCATGAGAGGTTAGTCGTTGGATATTAATACTATATTATTAAATACATTGTCTATAATTATAACTTGATATATATAATATTTTATAGTTACGGTATGCCAACAATGCACATTACTCTACTCTGTAGTGGATATGACTAGAGTACACGTCAATACGTTTATTTTCAATTATCAATAATTATTTGTATCAAAATACTAGGTTGACTGTTGTGTATTTTGTACAAATAGCACCTAGCTCCGCAGAGGGCGGACTTGTTTAATTCTACCAAAAAATAATATCAATAATAAAATCTTACTTAAAAATTCTACATTCACTATTATCAACCCTTTAAATGTGTGGATCCCAAACTTGTTCCACTATGGACCCGTCATTTCACATTACCTTTTTTATTTAATGTGAATCATTTCCACTTAATTTCATTTTGTTAACATTTGTGTAAAGAATTTTAAAAACAATTTTGTCATGCCATTTATTTTTTTAATTTATTAAAATATAGGTAATGAAAACCTTAATGCTAATGTTATATTATGTCAGTTTATATGTTAAGAAATACTATAATGTAGGTCCTAATTATTTATATTTATGTATATATTCTAGAGGAGATAACTGCTTCAAGTTTAAGATTCCGTATGATGATCGGGTTGTAATAGAATTTCGAAAGATACCGACGATAAAAGGCTTGTGTGGTGCTACACAGAATATAAAAATATATGACGGTTATATATTTATTTATGTGAATATTTTATTGCACGAAATTTTATTGGGTAAAAAATTTAATAAATTAAAAGCATATGATAGCATTAAATGCCATATGCTGTGGTGAACTAAAAAATAAAAACTTGCAAAAAAAAATCCCCGTAAATAAAATATTATGTAAAAACTAGCAGTCAACCTAGTATCTTATAATTATAATCAGGTTTCGGTCAGTATAAAGAAACTGTATTGTTGAAATCATTATGCTATGGATCACAATTACCAAAGAGCATCCACAGCTATAGTAATCAAATGTATATAACTTTCCCGAAAAATTTATCAATAGCTTCAGACTATGGAATACATTACAAAACTGTTAACAAAGGTAAATTAATACTTGTTAGTAGAAACTATCAAGTTTCATAGTGTCATATTTGCTGTTTTTTTTGCAACAACCAATTAATATATTGAAAAAACTTTAGCTGGTTTACGTTGCAGTCGCTCACAAATAATTACAGTTCAGTATCCACGTGAAAGAATGATTATGTCCGAGTCAATTTTGGGGTATCAATAAAAAACGTATAATTATATATAAATGTGTAGACAAGATAAAGCTTGTTATATATTCGTTCCAGATAAACCCAAAAGTCAGATATTCATGAAATTTACATTTGGTGAACTTGGCAAAAATTTATTCAAGAGAATGGAACCATTACCTCCACCAAAGTAATTTTTTACATATCGTATTAAGTTATTATAAACTTATATAATACATGTACTATAATTAAAAAATGTCTAGAAACCAGATTCAAAATAATACGATTGTTGGTAAACAGACATTAATTAATACAGAATTTGAGGTCGATAAAATTGACAATGTTGATGCCAAAGAAATGGAAGTGGACCTTTTTAAAATGTCCGATATGGAAATGGTTGTAGCATATCAAAATGATGCTGGAAATAAGTTAGAAATTTGTGATGGAACGGACGCGAGAATAAATGCATACGATAGTAATGTATTAGTATAGTCAAACCTATCTAGCTCGAGGCAACCCGAAATTTTTTATATTATTATTTTTAATTTTTATATATATCCCATTTTTTTTAGTAAACGATGTGTAGTGTTAGATAGTCCTAGTCACTTATTCAAATACTTAAAATAGTTTCATATTCAAGAAACTATTTTTTACATAATACTCAAATTTTGCCAAAATTTCGTCAAGACCTTAAGAGTGCCTCAGGTACGGTAGATTGACCACTGTATTAATATTTAGTTATTCATAAAATATAAATCTTCACTAAAATATATTAAAATTGAATTGACATTTAATTTAAATGTATAAATAAAAAATATTATAATCACATTTATTAACACTTAGAGGCACGAGAACTGCATAATATGCAGTTTGGAATGTGAAATTCAAATTGACACTAATTTATTAAACAAACACTTTTTACAAATAAATTTTCTTATACATTTTTCCGATCACTGTGGAAATTGTGGCATCACAAAAAAATTAAATATAAATTTAAAACAAAAAATGTCAACAAAGAGTGCGAGAGTGAATTTAATGTAACAATTCACAAAAAATGATTTTGGATATTAGTCAGTGTTAAAAATGGTTGTCTCGTATTTGAATAGTTTTTATATGTGAGTGCATTTTAAAATTTATTGTACTTCATCGTAATAACAATTTGACTACACTTATTTTGAAACAGTCGAATCATAGCTTAGTCTGTTTATTTTAACATTTAATTAGTTAAGATCATGAAATATAGTACCGTGTGAGAAATGTTATATAAAAATTATAGATTCTTTGTTTGTTCGTGATTCCATTACAAAAAGAATTTGCTATGAAGGACAAAAAATAAAAAGCGGCAATTCTGGCGTAATTGTGGAATGCAAAGATGGATCAAAAAAATTCTCTAACTTGATATTAAATTATGGATTGCTTCTGACCGGTATTTATATGATATTACTAGCAGGTAGTAATGTGATAGCATATATTGAGTAACTGCTTTCGATATGTAAAAAAATATTTTATATCAATAAATAAAGGATTCAGACATTTAAAAAAATATTTCGAGTAAATGTTCCAACATTGAAATAAATATCAATATGATGGCAACAAAGGTATACTGCATTAGGTTGACTATTATGTAATACGTACAAACAGCATCTAGCTCTGCCGATGGCAAATGAAAAATAAGTATTAAATGAGGAAAATGATAATAACAAAGTTGTATTACTTATAGTAATTCGTTGTTGTAGTCTTAATTTAAATTTTAAACAAAATGTTTTGAAAATGAGAATTTAAGATTGAAAAATTGCGATCGAATGAATTATATAGATTTTCACCCATATTTTTTATTGGAAATATGTAGACGTTCAATGCACATTTTTTTTGAAATTGTAGGATCAATATTTACATTTTAAATTTTTATTTTAATCGAAATATTTGAAAAACATTGGTTGATAATATATTACAAAGTATTCTTCACCGGGAATGCGTAGATTTCTGGGGTTGAATTTTGTAATTATATTAACTGAAATAATCTCTATCAGAATAATTTTTTTTTTTAAATTTTCGGACCCTTAATTATTTCACATTTTTTGTTTTAATAAAATATTTCGAAAAAAATATATGAATACTAAAATGCTTTTTTGAATGTGAAGGCGTCGAATTTTTTGTGTGTGTTAACAGGATACAACTGTACCACCTGTAAATTTTTTTAACTTATAGGGCTGTTTTCATTAAAAAAGAAGGGTAATTTGTGGTTTTGACTCTGAAGATATAATTTTTTTCAATTTAAATTTATGATAATGTTAAAATGTGTGATATAATAAATTTTAAAATCCGTATCAGCGTATATATTTTTTAAATTCTCCAACTCGTTTTATTTTTAAAAAGAGGGACAATTGGGGTTTTTGACCCGTAAGATGTGAGTTTGGGAGGTTGAAATTTATCTTATTATACGTTCCGGAAAAAACTATATTTTAAATGTGGACTTTATAAAATACTAAGACTTGTAGTTATTTCAATAATCGGTAACACACAAACAAATATTGAATAACATATTATATAAGTAAGGATTTGGTTCAAAACTTGATAATGGGAAACTAATTACTGTTAGTAATGATAAAAAAAATGAATACGACGTGATTTTTTTGACAGTGAAGGCGTTACTTTTTCAGAGTGAAATTTTTTGTGTGTGTTAACTGGATAGAACCATATCATCTGTATTTTTTTTAAATTTTAGGACTGTTTTCATTTTAAAAAAAGGGGAAGTTGTGGTTTTGACCATGAAGCCGAAATTTCGGAAATTAAAATAGAGATATAAACATGAATCGCAAAAAATATTATTAGAAATTGGATTTGTTTAAATTCTACAACTGTTTATTTTTTAAATAAACTGTAACATACAGACACTCGCAACCACACATTCAATTTTATTTAAGTAAATGATTTATATGATCAAATATCTATAACCTAGTATCAGAGATCATATAATTTTTGTGATAATGAGTGTTAACACATTATTACAATGTGAAATATAATTATCGAAACTTATCCTTACCTGAAGATGAATTTTAAGATTGTACATTGTTTATTCGTATATGAAATTAGATAACAATCAAAACGAAAAGGTTAAATGTTATTGACCTTTATAATCATTTTCTGATCGTTCGAGAAATACGATTTAAAGTAAAAAATATAAAGTAATATAAAAAAATATTTAGAAAATCAAGTAAACTCAATATCTCAAAATGGAATATCGAGCATTTTCAGCGGAGCAAAAGCGACTGATTTTGAATCAGACAAATCATATTACGACTGTATAAACGGGTTGTGTGAATATGTAGAACCGAAAAGTGTAAACATTTCTTCCTATTTGTGGATAGGTTTTGGTGTAGCAAATGGTTTCATCTCTATTTTTATTTTTATTGGGTGTTATTGCAAAAAGAAAAAAAAGTGTAATGCTATAACACAACCAACTGCACAACTGAACACACAATCACCATCAACTCAACAAAACCAGATAAATGGAAATGATACAACCGTATATGGTGTTCCTCCTGCTCCAGTATACTCTGTATTTTCTAATGTCTCTCCACCACCAATGATGACTACTCAAACGTATTCCAAGTATTAATAAAGAAAATGTAAAATAAATTTTTATTACATTAATAATTTTTTTTAAAAATATTCCTACAGTTTGACTCATAGATTAAGTAAATATTTAATCAAAGAATTTGGAAGAATTATTGTAGGTATTCTTTCAGAATTTGAAAATCTGGACAGAACACTGGCAAACTCCTTAGAAAAGTCTAAGAAAACTTAAAAAGTTTCAATTGTAATCATGACAATTATAATTGAATTATTAATCAATAACTTGCCCAGAAAGTCGAACCCCTAAAATGAACAATAGGCCTCAAAAATTTTTCTTAAGTGATGTGGTGACATATATCCCTAAACCAGTTCTCTATGGTTATTGAATTAAAATTTTATATACAAAAAAATTGATGTTCAAGAATATAATATGCTTAATTTTGAAAAATGAGGGCCCATTTTACAAAAATTTGGTTAGTCTCCAGAAGAAGGATCTAGGTACAGTAGGTTCGATAATACTTGTAATTTTGTAACAATGTATCATTTATTAATTATATGAAAATATGTTTATTTTTAGATATTAGAGTTTCTAACATTTATCTGACCTAGAGGGTACCTGTAATATAAATTGTGCAATGCACAATATGCATATATATTTTGTATCTAAACTGTTTTTTACGTCAATAACGTGATATTTAAGGCAAGCAAAAGTCAAAAAAGTTAAAATTTGATATGTTAAATAGTTTAACATTTCCAGCATGATGACACCAATATCGTCAATATTAATTGGCTAATTAAAATTTTATAAAGTTAATAAAGTTAGATTTTGAAATATTCAGATATTTACATGTGCAAATTGCACAAAGCAATGCACATTGTGCATTGCATTGTTTTAAATTTTAAAAATCTGAATCTTAACCAAATTTTAATCTAATAATCAGTTAATGCCTAAATTTC
>LWCA01000899.1:0-15679 GCA_001642005.1 Intoshia linei | reverse complement strand
AAAACTGGGACCTGGAGCTTCACTCGGTACTTGCAAGTTTGCGTTTCTTACCTATTCAAAAATATCAAACATCTCTAGAACTTCTGACCGGTTACAATGCTTCCTACATAATCACAATAAATCTAAATTAGCCGATCTCATAGCAAAATCGACAGCTTATCGCAAACAATACACGAGAAATATGAAAAAATCTAAAAAATTATAGACATGACCTTGATTACACTCCAAATCATCTGATCACATCCAAGGAACAATTTTTATACAAAAAAAAACACCTCGTCAAAATTTTAGAAGGGAGGTGTAGTATTAATATTATCCCCACACTAAATCAAGATAGAAAATAAATTTGGTATTAATTGTAAACCGTATAAAAACGTGTTTTAAAAATTAAACGTTATTCATAATGAATTTTAAATACGACATTACAGGGGGGTTTTTTTAGAAATTTTTTTAAACCCAAATTTTAAAGTGGGTTTTAAGATGTTTTTTTGAACCAAATTTTAAAGAGGTGTTTTTAAGATTTTTTTTATTGCTAAACTTTCATGGGGGTTTTTTTAGAAATTTTTTTAAACCCAGTTCACAGTTTTACACATTCTATACGACATATACATTGTTTAATCGATCGTTTATTGCCTAAAAATTAAAAATAACAGTTGCCAATCGCATTGGTCATCATAATTTTGACGTACTTAAGAAAATTTCCAACATTACGTATTAATAAATTAAAATATTAGGCTCTCATGATGGTAAAACCGGGTTATATGACCATAGTCCCCTGTCCATCTAATATAAAAACATTTAATACAGAGTTTTTTAATAAAAATATATATTACCTCAACACCATTAATATTAATAGATGAGCATTTGTATGCAAATTTAAGAGTATCACGATTCATTTTCTGTAGTAAACCACCACCACACCCGAAATATAAATTTTCTGCACTCCATCCTTGGCCGGTAATGTAGCATAAAATATCATTTAAAGAAGATTCATTAACGCCGTCTCCTTGTATGATGCGTATATGGTTAGGCAATACTTTATAACCCAACTCGTTGATTGTAATTTTGAAATGTTTTTCCAAAATCTGCAGCATTCCAATCAAAACCTGAATATACAATGAAATAATGAAATAAAAATGAAATTACATTTTTCGCATCACCGGAATCAGGTCTAATAACAGTTCTGAGTCCTTTCTCGCATCTTTTATCCAATAAATCTTTGAGTTCCTTACACCAATAATTCTCAACAGAATAAAAAATATCATAACTGTCAGACACAATGGCAACAGTTAAATTTGGAAAAACTTGGCACATGTTTCTATAAGCTTCAATTTCGTGGTTTTTCCCCCAAGAAGTAATAGTACTAATAATAATTAAATCATATACTTAATTTATTGTTAACAAACCTGTGTTCGGCGGCAGGAATAGAAAACCCGGCTATTCGGCAATCATAAAATTTTTTCGCCAAAGATATAGCTGGTAAAGTGTCGGTACCCTGAAAATTGATTAAATGTGCACATCCACCAATGCTAGAACTCTATTGGATTAGTTTGATTACATTATTTTTGGGTTTACCTCAAAACTGGAAGCACCTCTACAACCAAAATCATGCAATCTAAAATCAATATCGCTTATTCCTTCATTGGAAGTGAGTGTTAAATATTTATGTATAGTCTTTTTCATGTGGTAAGATTTTGTTGCAACGGTAATGGGATACCAACATTGTACCAAAAGAGTCTAAATTTAATTAGCATTATTTGGTTATATATGACCTCAAAATAGTTGACCAACCAAAAACATTCTGGGTCCGTATTTTCTACTGTAAATAATACATTCTTGACAGGTACAATTGTACCTTCGTCTACTGCTTTGATTTCGATAGGTAATTTTCCTTTATGAAACTATTCATGTATAATTTTATTAATTTTGTAAATACTTCAACTATATATTTCCACCCATCTTCGTTAAATACATCAGATCCAAAATGATCCTTGCATATCTCCTTCGCTTCCTTAATTTTTTCCATTGTTACAACAGAACCGATCAGCCATTTTTTAATGATATATTGTAAACCGAAAAACACAAGTTCATCGTATTTACCTCCTCTGCTTTCAAAATATGAAGTTACATACTTTGTACCAGGAGGATATTGCCGATGATGCGTTATCTAATAATTATATTCATTAGTAAAAAGATTATAAAAACCTTGTAGCTATCAGTAAATAACAAAATATTGTCATCCATAATGTAAAAACTGAAAAATTTGAACTATTATACATTAATGGTATGGTAATGGTACAAAACAAATCCGTGTTGCATTTATATTGACTGAATCCAGGTTGTGACCAATATACTCACACGTTAATTGTTCCAATATACTCGCATGTATTTTTTTCAAGCAGTGATTTTTACGTTTCATTTATTATAAATACTCTTACTTTTTAAACGACGCAATTTTAAAATAAAATAAAGCATAAAACTTTAATGACATAAAATTAAATTTAAATTTCAGTACAATTGTATTAAAAAGTCTGTCAAAACATTACCAATAAACTTGTATTCAACTATGTACACATTTAATAGATACCAAGTATTAAATTTAATATCACTCAACATTCAACATTTCATTTTGATTTTCAATTATATAAATGGTAATCTTGTAATCTAATCTAGTTTATAAACTTGTACAGGGACGCGTTAGAAATAGACTAGTTAAGCGATCAGCTAGAAAAATAGTTGAAAAACATTACGATTATCTTTGTCACGATTTTCAAACAAATAAACAACTTGTTTCACATGTTGCCGAAATTCAAGGTAAAAGACTTAGGAATCAAATTGCTGGGTATTGCTCTTTATTATAGTTTTATAAATTTTATTAGATATGTTACTCGTCTAGTTAAGAGAGTAGAGTGTGGCCCTGTTAGAGGAATTTGTTTGAGAATTCACGAAAAGGAACGAAATATCCCAGAAAATATTTCTTTGGAAGTAATTTATTTTTAAAGTATCGTTTCAATCAAATTTAGAATTCTGTTTTGTTTAGACATAGACAACGTTTCAGAATTGACGATGATACTAAAGAAATGTTGAAAATTTTGGTAATTTTATTTACATTCAATTTTCATTGTCTACTTTAGGGTTTGCCAAATCCATATGAATAAAATTTTTGTAGATATTTTAAAATAAATTTTTATTGTATTTATAAAATTGCCAAGTGTGGTTTATTTATATAATTTTATATCATTTTAAATTCACTTAACGACTTATCAACCCATACGCTTCGAAACACTGGTGTGGAACATGAAAATCTATCTAAAGCAAACTTTATCGTCGACTCGCATTATAGGACTCGTAACAACAGTTAAAGTCACGTTGGAATTTATTTTTTGTTTGAATAATTTTCAATTGTAATAAGCTGTATGAGAATAATTTTTTTTTAATTGTATGCCGTTAATTATT
This sequence comes from Intoshia linei, assembly GCA_001642005.1. Taxonomy (NCBI): domain Eukaryota; kingdom Metazoa; phylum Orthonectida; family Rhopaluridae; genus Intoshia; species Intoshia linei. The sequence goes on along the minus strand of LWCA01000899.1, from coordinate 12,223 downwards.
TAAAATTTTTTGTTTTACAAATTAATGGGTTCGAAATAAAAAAAATTAATATTATAGTGTAACTATCGAGGCGTCAGGTTTAAACTTTCTGTGTATACTGGACATAACTCAACTGAGTTTTTCTAAAAAAAGAATAATCTCTGGTTTTGATATTAAAAACTATCCCACAATTTATTTTAACTTACAATGTATATAATATGCAACGCGATTTTTGTTCATGTGTGTATGTGTTCTTTATTTAAATAACTACCCGTCTTAGCATTTTATAAAGTCCACATTTCAATTACAGTTTTTTCCGGGGGTGTTAGCAAACTTAATTTCAACCTCCCAAACTCACATCTTATGTTTTTGGTCAAAACCCCCAATTGTCCTTTTTTTGAAAATCAAACGAGTTGGAGAATTTAAAAAAAATATATACGCTGATACGGATTTTAAAATCATAAACATTATTATAACTTTAAAATTAAAAAAATTATATCTTCAAAGCCAAAACCCAAAATTACTCTTCTTTTTTTAATGAAAACATCCCTAGAATTTAAAAAAGGATATAATAGTGCTTTTTTGACCGTGAAGTGCACTTTTTCACATTAAAATGTTTTAATTACATATATGTGTATATAACTATTAGTTGTAATTATTTTAAAATTTCAAGGATTATTTTCATTTTTTAAAAATTTTAAAAAGAATGGTAATTTGCGTTTTGATCGTAAAAATGTAGCTTTTTGAAGTTGCAGTTTATTATAATGTTGATGATTTTAAATTTTTTTTTAGATTGTGTATTTTTAATAATTTTATGACTCAAAATGGGGATTTTCATTTTGAAAGCGTCAATTTGTCACATTAAAATTTTTTGTATGTTTTAAATGGATATAACTAAGGCAAACTTTTTCTAATCTCAAAAATCGTCAAAATATAATTTATCAAAATACAATTCTAATTTATTATTATTTAAGATTTAAGGATTTATTATGGTACAATATTAAATATTTTTTAACGTTACTAGATAACAAATTCCTTTGTTTTTGAGTAATGTCTTCAGCATGCTAAAACTTCTTTCTACACCCTTAGAAGCTGAAGGGCCATTTCTTAATTGGCTGTACAATAAAGGAGGTTTAGACTGATCCATAGCTAACATAATTTAATCGATATCATTCTTTTTTCTATATATAGTTGTATTTCACATGGGTCGGAAATAAATTGTATTTTTTTTATTGTATCATATGTTTGATTAATAGTAAAAGACTCTTTTGCCATGTCAATAACACCTAATATAGATGTATATCCGATTAATTCATTATATAATCCTATCATAGATACAATTTGACCATTCATGTTTGTATTAATCATTTTACAGTCAAACAGCATTAAATTTTGGGGGTTTTTCAAAGTATTTACAATTAAATTTATATATTTAACATCGTTTAAATCGGTTTCATCCTACATCATAAATATTAATTCATCTTTACAACACGATTTTATTCTTTCAATTTCCTTCAAATATACCTGGTCGATTTTACCACCACAATTGTAGTATAATTACAATATAAAGAGTTGATCAAATGATCACAAAAGAACAGTAATTTTTAAATTATAAACTTTTATTATAATACAAACAAATAATGGTTAAAATCAAACTAATTAAAAAGTATACATTGCTTAATGAGTATATCGATATATCTGAGTAAAATCGAAGTATTGAACATGTGTTTCACATTAAAAACTACCGAGATAATAAGCTATACACTAAAAAATTAAAAAAATGCATATTACGTGTAAATGAAAAGTAAACCCTTAAAAAAAAAATTTAACATTTTGTGGATATTATAATTATAATCCAAATAACATAAAAACATAAATCATACCATTCCATTTATATTTTAATATAAACAAATGTAGAATAAATAAAAGCAGAAATCTAATTGTATAGATAAAATGAAACATTTGTGCCATTAGAATAACAATGATTATAGATCAAGTAAATATTTGCATTTTTAACAATACATCGTAATTTTAACAATATAAAACCATTTGTTTAAATGAACCTACATACCCAGAATACTTACAAAAGTAAGCGTCATGTTCATTAAATATGTAGAATGTACACTAAAATTTCAATTAAAAACAATGATGATTCCAACTGTATGATCAATTATTATTTGAATTAAATGTAATTTAGAATATTGATTTAAATAGTGATTGAAATATTCTCCATACATTAAACATTACAATTAAAATTCCACCATGAATTTTCCCGAAAGGCAGGTATGTTTGCTTCTCTTTTATGCGTTCTATACCTTATTAGAAACGTCTTACTCAAATTCACCTTGATTATTCCAAAAGAAGACAAAAAATTTTTATTTTGGAGAGTCAAGAAAACTTTGAAAAAATTGTTCAGAATTTTGTAAGTATTTTGGTTTTTTTAAAAGTATCCAATTTATGAAAACTTTTTATTCATAGAAATTACATAAATTGAAAGAAAAGCAAAAGCAAAAAAATGCTTTAAAAAACTCTAGTTGGACTAGAGCAGTTCCAATTATTGATAACCAAAGATTACATTTTTCTGTTAGTAATAATATTGGGACAAACTATTCTCCAAACTCCAAAAATGTTCACATTCAATCTATCGAAACAATCAAATTGAAAAAAAATAAATGTACTATATTCTCTCTCTATTTCGCCAATTTTGTAGACTCTACTTGAGACTTTCATTCCTTTGAGACTATAGACAATTTAGGAAATAGAAAAATCATATACATAAAAAATGTATATTATAAATTTTTATTGAAAAATTTTTCATAGTTTTTCCCCTTTTCGATAAAATTAAAATTTCAAAAATTTAAGAGAATGTAAAGAATTGGCAAATTGTAGAGAAAATAATATATATAAATAGTTATAATTTCAATTTTTTTAAAAATGATAAATTAATTTTAGTGAAAAAAATAAAAAATAAATCTACGAAACGGTTTCATGATAAAAGAAAAAGTATTTTTTATAAATTAAAACAATTTAATGTACAACTATATATACTACAGTGCGTGCAATAAACATAGGTCCAACTGATTTATATTATTAGTTGGTCTATTAACATTAATTTTTATAAATATTTCATCTCTATTAAAAAAGGTATTAAAAAATACGCTTGTTGATACCATTATTTTTCTTCTGCCCTTTATATGAAAAGTTATCACACAAATCGCTAATTAGCCGCGCAATAAACATAGGACACCTCAAATTAAAATAATGTATTTACAATTTAATAATGTGTATTTTCTCCTTTATTGATCACAACTTCAAGGCATCTATCCTTCATTGTCAATACTAACTTTTCAGCAACATCTTTATGAATATTTTCCCATTCTGTCAATATTATCTGCGTCATTTTTGTATACGGACCTTGCCAAAATTACCCATAAGTTATCTATTGGGTTAAGGTCAAAATACTTCGATGGCCAGTTCATTANTAATGTATTTACAATTTAATAATGTGTCTTTTCTCCTTTATTGATCACAACTTCAAGACATCTATCCTTCATTGTCAATACTAACTTTTCAATAACATTTTTATGGATATTTTCCCATTCTGGCAATATCATCTGCGTCATTTTTGTATACGGACCTTGCCAAAATTCCCCATAAGTTATCTATTGGGTTAAGGTCAGGAGACTTCGATGGCCAGTTCATTACATTAACAGCATGTTCTTCAAACCATGTTTTGACCTTACCGGAAGTGTGGATTGGAGCATTATCTTGTTGAAAAATGTAATCTGTACCATAATGAAAGTGAGAAAATTGAAGTAGAAATTCAGATAAGGTAAAAATATAATCCTCAGAGTTCTGATTTCCATTCAGAATTGCATATTTGGATTTTCCTTTCTGTGAAAATACTCCCAGACCATTAACGATCCACCTCCACTTTGCCGCGTAGAGTAAACTTCTTATTCCTTTCGTAGATCATGCCAATAAAACTGGAATCCATCAGGACCGTCCAAATTAAATTTTTTTTATCTGAGAATATCACAGAATTTTAATTTGAACCCAAATCCACGTATTTTCTGGCAAAAAAATCCTATTTTATTTATGAGCTTTTGAAAGGACCGGTGCATGGTGTCGTTTACTCCATTGGAGGTGGGAACAATTACTTATCGCCTGTTGAACCGTACGGAGTTTCAAGTCTAATTCTAAATTTTGCATGATGTCTCTAGCTGTATATTGACCGCTTGAAGCCTCAAGTATAATCTGAGACTCCATTATTGAAATAAGTTTCTTGGGCCTACCTGGACTTTTTGAATTTCCATATGACTCTGGGTTGTGTATAAATCTTGATACCACATTTCTAGACCTTTTAATCTGTTTAGCAATGTATTTGTGTGATTTCTTTTCAGTTTTTATTGCCATAATTTGACCCTTTTCAAAATCAGTTAAAAGTTTACCTCTGCCCATTGCTAAAATATACATAAATAAATAAAGTATATATTATTGAGAAGATACTATATATATAAACATAATGAAAATGGTAATTACATTTTTAAATTTGATTATCGTATAAAAAAAGTGATTTTAATTTGAAGTGTCCTATGTTTATTGCGCGGCTAATTAGCGATTTGTGTGATAACTTTTCATATAAAAGTGACAGAAAAAAAATAATGGTATCAACAAGCGTACTTTTTAATATCTTTTTTAATAGAGATGAAATATTCATGAAAATTAATGTTAATAGACCAAAAAATAATATAAATCAGTTGAACCTATGTTTATTGCGCGCACTGTATATTGCAATGCCATTATTAAAAATATGTTAAATAAATAAAACGTTTATATTCAAACGGGTATCCACTTTGATTGAAACTTCTGACTGGTGGTTACATTAGATATAATAATTGCAATTAGATAATAAAATTTAATTATAATAAGTATGATTGCTATTAGTATTATAATGTTACTACTATTATTATGATATAAGTACTATATATTATAATTACTATTAGTTTCGTTCAGTTTTTTGATTTTTTCTATTATAAATTATTAGAAAATTATGTAAATGAGCCATTCTCTAGAATATAAAAAAAATTACTTCAATTTAAGTCACCTACAGGAAATGGTAGCCAAGACTCATTCTCATGGATAGACTGAAAATGGGCGTATGATAAAGTTCAGCAGTGTTATCTGCACTATTTTACATACATGTAATTACTTCTTATTTTAAAATATAGTATGGGTTATCTTTAGATATCAGAATTTCTATAATTTTCTACGTTTTCTATAATAATGTAACACGATGACATAATAATATGTATCATGATTCATGATAATATACGATTAAAACTAAAAAATGACGTAAAAATAAATATGATGGCATATACAAGCATATGTAATTTAAATTTATGGTTTTTTGAATTTGTGACAGAGAATGGCTTAAATAATTATACTATATTTAATTTATTATAATTAATTAATAAATAAATGTAAATATTCATAAAATCATTAAATTGACGGGTGCGATGTTTTTAGAATCTGATATAGGTACGTTTAAACCCATGACCTGTGTACGCCTCGGTTCGCAGATCAAGATTTCTTTTAGCAAATTGAACAATTTTTAATTTAAAATTGTTAATTGTTAATTATTGACGTCAAAGTGACTTCTTTGTTTGTTTACAGTTTAATTGTTGTGTTAATACAATGTTTACTTTAATTAAATTAAATTCCAACAAATGCAACGGCCGTGGAGAGGGGATGGGAGGCACATGATGGACCAAAATTGTTTTACTCCAGTAGGGTAACGCTGAAAAAATGATAAATGAAGGGAAAATTTTTAAATATACTCAAATCATTCTCGTTTGTATCGGGATTATTTCTGGCTGTCCGTCATCCTCGATAACTTGGAAATTTTTTATATATTCTATTTAATGTTACCTTTTAATATTTTTACTTCTTCTATCTTTTTTTCTAAAAATATAAGTTGTACATAAAATACAATATTACAGAATATACACTACAATTATGGGTTTCACTTTAATTTAAATTTTTATTCAAAAATCTGGTAAATTCCTTTATTCACTATTATTTCTTATTAATTTATGTAATTGATGAAATGTTTATTTTAATTGATTCTCATGGATTCCCTAACTTTGTTAATTAATTTTCCTGGGAGGTTTCATTATATAAATGTCTTTTTTACCAATATTAAGGTGAAGAAGTTTAAATAAACTAATTTTATCATTTCGATCTATCCTGGTTCAAAGTGATACTACAACAACTTATTAACCCGTTAATATACAGATATTTTTAAAGATATTACAGACTTATATTTCAGTCTAACACTTATGAATTACTTCATTCTACACTTATAGTTCTCCATTCGCTAGTTTCATCCTTTACATGTTAATAAAAACATACATAATTAAATATGTAACATGTGCATTAATAATGTTGTATTATCAAAATATTATGGAAAAATCGGATAACCTTTGTTTATTGAAACTCACATAACGGGGTTTCATTAAATAAATCATCGTCAAGAAAATTCAATCTTCAATTAATTTCAATTATTTTATATAAATTAATTAATTGAAAAATAATTTTTAAACAAACAATTAAACGATTTTTTTTCAATAATTTTTATCTATTAATTGCACTTAAATTGGTTGCAATCAATTAATTCCAATCCCTAATCACTACCATGGACCGTGAGCTGTTTAAAATTAACGAATAATATTTTGTTGAGCAGATAAATATAATACATCTTGTTAAAATCCATTTGTAAAATCATTTTTTAAATTATTTAAAATTAATTAAACGGAATCCAAAGAGAAAAAATTGTTTAAAATACAAATATGCAGATACAAAATTTACAATTATTTTATAATTATTGTATTAATATTTATAAAAATACATTTTTCTATATAATATAATTACATGGATTATTTTTTAAAATTATTTGTTAAATATGAGATAATGTAGAAATATATATGATACATTATAATTAGAATAAATATTTTATGATTAAATGCGTTACGTCTGGCTATTAAAATAGAATAAAACATTGCGTTATTTGTAATTGAATTAATGTAGAGTAACTTTGTACAATGTACTACATTTATTTAAATTTGAAAAACATTTTCAACTCTAAACCATTCCTCACAGTATGATGTAGATTTGTAACTGAAAATATTGATTTATTGGTTTATTCATGGATATCAATTAACTGAAACTACTACATTATACTTACATATATGTATTAATAAACACTATATGTATATGTAAACAGATTCTATAATTTTAATTTTAATGTAATTATTTACACATTAACTCTAAAATAATATAATTAAAGTCATTTAAAGTCCAGTAGTCTATTTCAAGTTTACCATCTAATAATTATTGCCATCAAGAATTATTAATGTAAATATGAAAATACAAAATTCTGACATTAATCCGAGTAACCAGAGTTTGAGAGTCTCCTACTACATGTCAGAATACAGGTATAATATATAAATAATATATAAATGTATCAAATGAATTTACAAACTTAAAATAAGACTTATACAAATGTATATAATTATTTTTCTACTTCTCATCTTTGAATACTTATATAAATTACTTAATGTACATTATAAAAACTGTATTACTATCTAAATAAGTAATATGATATTACCAAATATGCAATATATTCATTTATTACTACATATCAAAAAATTATTACTTAATAATTTCATAAATTATATTTTATAAATCAAAGTTAGACATTTTCCCAAAAAAAATCTGATCAAGATTGCAATTGCTTGCAATTAAAGGAAAATATTACAATATTTAAAATAATTTTTTAATTTTACTATCTACAATTATATATAGTAATACGCAAAAAGTATATATTATTAATTTTATATACATTCTAGATGTATTACTTTTGTGTTAATTTTCTCAAAGATTTGGTAAAATCGTTTTTTTCATTGTACAACTTTGAATTTTAAAAAAATAAAATACATTTGTCAATTTTGCTATTGAATAAATTTAAAAAACATGCACTACCTCTTGAAGTTTTTTTAAAAAAATATAAAAAAAAAATTTAGAAAGGTTTTAAAAATATGAAGTTGGTTCATAATACACAGTTTCTAAGTAATGTTATAATTCATTTACTCAAGGCTTTTTAACGAAATTAGATTTATCTGTAAGATATTTAACGTATTTAGAGTTGTCTCGGCTAAATAGTGTATATTTGACAAAACAAATGTAATTAACATAAATGTAAATAATATAATAAATCAGTCATTAATAAACACATTGAATTTACAACCTATTTTTTCGAAAGAAAATTATATATTTAATTAAATATCAATAATTAATAATTTTGAGTGCGCAAATTTAAAAATATTATCTAATATATTTAATAATACTAAATTTAGTAAATGAAAATGAATTGATACGTAATAAATAAGAATAAATCATTTAATTATTGATGCAAAATTATGTTTACAAACTAAAATTTAAAAAATTAATTAGATTCAATGGTACAACTCGAAACAGTACGACTTAGAGTCTAAGTCTTAGACTGTACTTGTAAAACTTATAATTATCACATGTAACCATATCAATCTTCAATAATTTATAAATTAAAACGTCAATTTAAAAAATTAAATTCTCGTTAAAATATTAATTATATTAATTGGTAATTTACAAGCTATATAATTCATTAATAAATAATTATTTATTCATTTTAATATTTAAAATGTAAAAATGTTATTATACAGTACATAAAACACGCATTATGTATACATGTATAATAATAAGCGTATATAAATATAAAATTACTGGCTATATTAATATGCAAAAATAAACTAATCAATAAATTACACATACGCACGATAAATGTACTTACAACATTATATTTTTATTACCAACTATTTAATTAAGTACTATAATAATATGTAATAAAAAACAATTGATTGTATATATAAATTTGATAAATGTGTATGATTAATAATAATTTTATGAATTATAATAATATATTATAAAAAATGTGTATTACACATGTATATATATTAAAAATACATTTTTATGAGCTGTTATAATAATATTATAATATTACTCACTAATAATTCGTGATATTTACTATGTATTTTAAATAAAAAAAATTCAGTCTATACATTTCCATCATTATTTTATTAGGGTTGACCTTCGATCTGTAATTTTGTTTGAAGTAGCTTTGAATAAATTCTAAGAAATAAGAAAATCTCTCAGTGAAAAAAGTAATGGACCTCTGTCATATACCATAATAATTATACATTGTCTATTATACAATATACTAGCACAATCACATAACAGGCGTATGTGAAGTTTATGGCATACTTTAAAGTTTAAGCTATTTAAAGAAAGTTTGCTATTATAACATTGAAAACCCGAGATTTCCATTTTTAAGTAAATTATGTATAACTAAATTTTTTAAAAGCATAATACTCTTGAAAATTTTTTTGACTATTTTACTGAAAATTTTGTATGAACCATAAAAAAATGCTGTGGATCACGTTGCGATTGACTGCTCTAATACATTACATTATAATAATAGTTTTTAACCATTTTTATTATTGTCAATTAAAAAATATTGACATTATTAGTAATTATTAATGAAAAGTTATCTAATTTATAAAAATAATCATTGATATTACAAGCTAATATGTTAAATTACATAATTATTATTATATAGCAAATATATAATATTTAAATCTATTTATTTTAATATTGACAATATTCTGTATATTCTTACAAAAAATTTTTTACCTACTAAAATAATGTTACCGTTATAAAATTCATTGTCATAAATAACATTATTTTCTGAGTCACATTTCTCAGTTTTGGATTATAAAAATATATAACGTTTGTACATGTATATTTATAAGTAGTAGCTATTATCTCATTATCTATTTATTTTAGAGAGTACATACAAATATATATTATAAATATATATAAGAATGTATATTAAGGTGTGTATTATTTGAAAAATAGTAATAAAAAAAATTAATCCAAAAATTTTTTGTAAAATATTATGCAATATATTTAATAAATCCTCAAATCCCCATCCAATATAAATTAATTTTAAACTTCAGGGTTCTACAAATTTAATAAATCGCGTATAAACTTTAAAATTAAAAAAAAAAAATTTTTAATTTTTTATAAAATTGATCAATATTATTTTCACTGCTAATTAGTTATATTAACTAAATTCACAGAAGTAGCCAAATACAAATATAAAAAAAATTCTTGCGAACAAGATCATGTACTTTAAATGTCATAATTGTTATAAAAAAACCCCAAGAAACCCTCTATCCTATAAATTCTGTTTTTTATAAATTTTTGGGTAAAATAGGGTAATATTGAGAAAGATTTCTGATAAACTGTGATAACCATGGCATTATATATATTTACAAATGTTACATATACTATTTATACGCATGAATTCACATCGTTACCACACCAATATTTTTTTTATAAAGTTCGTGTTCGTTTTTGAAAAATTGTATTAAAAATTAGTTTAAAATGCAAAAAGTTAAGGGTTTTTTTGAGAGTTAGACAATTTCAAGCACATCGTCTTGTTCACAATAAAACGTTTCATCTTTCTCCGTTAGCTACTTTTGCATTGTTTCGAAAAAGTGTTTTAGGACACACCTTAATTTATATTGTAAAATGTATATTAGGGTGTCAAGCTTATCAGTGAATCAATGACGGTTAGTTCATCATGTATAATTAGAGTTTCATTAAACATAATTAAGAGCCTAATCTATATTTATTTATAAGAAAGTAATTAATAATAATAATAAAATGATTACTATCGTCTAAATTGATATAAACAATTCACGTCAGACTCAAGACATATTTAAAATAGTGTGAAAATTAGACAAAAATTTTTGGATGCATGTAAAATAACAATTGTGGTATTATAACATAATTAATCTCAAAAATTGCCATTTTTTTTATGGAGAATTTTTTCAATATATAATGTAAAAACCTCTAATAAAAAAGTTCAAATTTTCAAATAAAAACTAAATGACTGAGTGTTGTTAATTATACAGAAAATGTTAACCCAAAATGTTATATGTAAATTTCATAGATTAAAATTTTTATTTTTGGAATTAGACTAAAAACATTAAAATTAAGATATTGAAACTGATAGAATTGTAGAACATTTTATACATTTTTTAATTTTTAAAACTTTGAAAATCTAAGTATGTTATATGTTAAATTTAATTTGATTATCTTTAAATTAAATTATATTCCTTATGTAGTATATTATTTACTTACTATTGATAAAAAAAAATATGCACTATAAAGTATATATTATAATACTGTATGGTCAAGTTGACGAAAGCACTTATTTTAAAATAAGGACTTATGTTAAAAAATAATTTTTTTTGTAAATAAATATTATTGTAACGGATTGATAAATATAATACATAAAATATTAAATTCTTGTTATAAGGTAATATATCAAATACATTAATATTAATATGATAAACCAACAGCAAAGAAGCAAATTTTCGTGGTGTCGTGAACCATAAAGTGGTTCACATTCGACAATTTAATTATTGATAAATTTATTAATATAGCAACGTACTTATTATAGTATTATTTATTTATTTAGAAACTTTTATTTTATCTCAAAATTTAACAAAGCGTAAACTAAAATTTGGCCATATCGAAATTTGATATTTTAGTAAATAATTATATCTCTATTAATTACGCACTACATGAATAATATTAACCAATATACGCTGACAGTGTAACACTCTAAGGTAGAATATATTGATAAGTTTAAATATATTTAGATTATGTATGTTATACAGTATATCTGATAAATATATAAATCGGATATCAAACTAAAGAAAATGATCTAACCTCCTCAACATACTGATTTTTTTATCTATTTTGTATTTTTTATTGTATTTTTTTAGAAAAATTAAAATAAAATTATTTATTATAGAAAATTGTATCGGGCATTGTTCATTTGAAACTGAATTGACTGATGCATATTAAATACTGCATACATATCATTTTTACATTTTAGTTTAAAATTAATCAATTTTCTGTATCTAGCAAAATTTTTTACCAAAATTTCAATGTTTGCTTAGATGTTTCTGTTAAAAAACTTAATATTTTTGAGTGGATAATAAAATTATTTATTAATTAATCATTATATATTTAAATTATTATATTAAATTTACCAACTATAAAATAAAAA
>LWCA01001275.1:0-10368 GCA_001642005.1 Intoshia linei | reverse complement strand
TTTCCTACCTGCACCAACTTTTCGTTCAATTCCATCTCCATTTTTAAATTTTTTAAGAACATTTTGAACGCTTGATCTGCAAACCCCGGTTTTCCTCGAAATTTCAGATTGGTTCATACCGCTTTCGAAATATTTTTCAATGTCATGTTTTATAATTTTGTTAATTATCGCCATTTAAAATTTAGTTACAATTTGAAGATTATTTTAAAATTTATTAACAATTTAATTAAATTTAAATTGACATGCCAGTTTATTTTGCACGACTGTTTTAATTTAATATCTTCATTATCATTTTTAAATTGCCTGTATTTCAATTAAAAAATTGTGCATCAATTACAGTATTCACTTAAATAAATCTCCTTATTTGGATGTACGAGTAATTTTTATTTTTATATTTTAAATATTATTTAATGTTTTCGAATTTAATCATAGTTTATGAAGAAGTAATATTTTTTATCAAGTGCCAGTTTAGTTTGCACGGCACTGTATAATATGAGGAATAAACGTAATATTATAAAATACACTACCAAAGTATCATCTACCACATCAACCTTTTCACTGTCTGGACTATATGTTTGAATTTAAATTTGTATAATTTTTAAATTAGTTATGAAAATGTATGAAAATAAAAGAATAAACTTATTCAAAATTATGCTGTGTATAATAGGATGTTAACTTTTTGATCGAATTTTAAAAATTAAAAAAATACAGGGGCGTACGGTATGAGAAATGCAATAAAAATAACATCTGCGGTGTTTGTTTTTAATATTACTACAGAAACATCGGCTTGCTCTGCAATTTAAAAATACCCATAATATTTTGAACTGAAATTTATTATCATTATATTATTTTTTATGATTATTATTAATTTCAAGTCGAATTAACAGTGTCATTTTTTATCTTCTTTTTTTGTTTTATTAGCCAAATTTATATTTTTTACTTTATGTTACAAAGTTTATGTTTACTTTATGTTAAAAAAACAACAATGTTAATAAACTTTCTTGCGACCCCATTTGGGGTCTCGACCTCTAGTTTGAGAATCCCTGATATAGAATACACAGACAGTGAAAGGGTTAACTCTATAACTACTATCGGTGGCTATTTAAAACACTCAAATTTGTTTAAACAAGCAAACATAATTTAATCAAAATTGGCTTGTAAATTTTAATATAAACGCACATTTTTGTAAAAACATACTATTTATACATTATGAATATGTAATAATTGCATATACAATGTATTAATATACAATAATTGATTAATAATTATCCCACTGTTTCAAAATTTTTAGTTTTTGATGTTTATGTGTCTATCTTTACAATTAATATATTTTTTCAAAGTTAATCATTTCAAAAATAAATATTTTTAAATTGATCATAAGGAAATGGTTCAGATTTAATCTAATTATATTACAATACAGTTTTTACTTATTTGTATTTTTAGCTTCAAGTATTCAAAACATTTAAATTATTCATAACTTATAAATTTCATTTGTAATAATTAATATAGCATTTCTCCATGCATATAGTAATTACATATATTAAATATTAAATATATCAACAAATATTAACAGGTACAAATTTTAAATTCAGTTGATAAAGTATAAATATTTTTCCGAGCATAATAGCTAATAACTCATCAAATCAAAAGTAAACTCTCTCACTGACATTGATTAGTTTATTAAATAACTCAGAAAACTTAAATAAGCTCTCCCACTATTGGTTATTCTATTAAATAACTCGGAAAATTCATAACTTTGATATCTTCAAAACGTATATTAAAAATATTTTTAAATGATTTAATAGTTTTTTTTGTTAATTCTGTAACATAGGATATGTTTAACCAAAAGGAAAGACTATAATTAATAAATGAAATATTTTATATATAAAAATTTAATAATAATACATTAATCTAAAGTTTTCATTATTCGTAATATTTTCCAGGTCCCACCAATTTTCAAATGTCCTACCAAAATTTTCATCACACCCACCAGTGGGACCTGGCCCCAAGGTTGGGAAATACTGCCTTAATGAATATATGTATAATATAATTTGTATATAAATAACATTTTATCAATTTTTAGATAATGATCAAAATATGCCATTGAATAGTAAATATGCCTATTTATGTATTACTATCTTATTAAATTTGTATTATATACAATTAAAATTTTCACTAACAAATGTTTATGAACTATTTTATCCAATAATTATCAAACATTAAAACCCACATGGAATATGATTAGAGTTTCAATATCGATAAATTATTACCGATAATTATTTTGGGTTATCGTTAATTTAAAAATTATTTTATAATTATAATAAAACTCTTATTGTGCACTAACGGTTTTGAAATACTGATGTAGAGTTAATGTTGCAAATAATTATATCAATCTTATATATGAATTTTTAATAATCGTCCATTAAGTCATTCTACACTCGTTGAAAGTAATAATTAAATGTGAATTAATATTTTCTTTTGATAATTTGGATGGAATATTTTTTTAAATCCTATTTTGCAACTGAAAGACTGAATAAACTTTTTATTATATTTTTGTTTTAAAGTTTCGTCGTAGAAAGTATTCTAACTTCCACTGAAATTGAATTCTTTGGATTTTTAATTTCAAAGTGAAAAAATAAAAAATGTTGATGATTTTGACGATTCGATACAATTTTTTAACGTCCATGGTGTGACTCACATTAATGTTTATTTTGATTCAGAACTATTGGTGAAAATTTTTATTGTGAATTTATGATGAAAAATTGTATGTGACATTGTTTTTATCTATTCTCATTCTTAAGTAAATAATTAAATTGTTCATTATACCTTATTTTATTAAATATGATGTAAGCTATTCTTAAATAATAATTACCGGTAATGAAAAAGTCGGTAAAATTGAAACACTAAATGTGACATTGTTTCATATGAATTAATTATGTTTAGAATCTTAACTGAGTATAACTATAACTTTTTTATTGGATTCATAATCATAAATACATTAAAAAATGTAAGTATTGCATTATATTCTTCAAAATAAATAAAATACTGTAATCCCTCTATGCTGCTTTAATTTAATTTCCCCTGTTCGAAAATTGTAATAAAGCTATAATTAAAATACATGTATATATAAATCCAATGGTAATTTCAAAATAAGTTGACGTGCACTTTTTGATAATTGAAAAATAATATTCTGATTATAATCATAATAATGATTGGTAATTAACAATATTTTTAATTAAACAATCATATATCTTTAATAATAATATTATTTTACACACGGGGTCGGCAACCAGTGGCTCACAGAATAATTTTGTGGCCTTTTGAGTAAATATGTACATTATTTATTTTTAAATTTTACAACTTTTAAACACTTTTTTACCATAATTGGCCCATTTTAATTATTAATTTTCAGATTGCCTGAATATTATTTTGTTCAATACGCTAGAACCGTTTCTATTCAGTTAAAATAGAATTTATCATGTCTAAATTTACAAAAACGAGACCCGTAGAATATTTTCATAAACCAAAGTAGCCCACGAGACGCAAAAGGTTGCTGACCCCTACTTTACTCATTAATATATTGTTATTTATAATGAATATATTAGATAAATCCGTTTTACCCCGTTGATTAATGAATTATTGTCTTAATTATCGTTGATTAACCCCGTTAATCCCATGCCAAATAAATTTAGCGTTACTCTAGTTTAGTGATTCTTAACCGGTTCGCCATGAGTAGTGATCAGATGCACAGCATATAAAATATCCAAATAACACCAAGCACAGATCTCCCATTAATATAACAATAAAATACTAATATAATAATGTAATTTTTACAAATGTTAATAACTATTTTTTATTATAATTATTTTATAATTTACTAGATTGACTGTTATGTACTCCGTACATACAGTACAAACAGCATCTAGCTCTGCCGAGGGCATTTTTATTCTACCAAAAAAATTAATTCATGTTGAAAATCTAACTTAAAAATCCTACTATTCACTATTATCAATTTTTTAAAAGAGTGGTCCCAAATTTTGTTCAGGTGAAACCACTTCATATCACATTACTTTTTACTTTAAAGTGTTTATTCCATCTTAATTTTTTTGTTAACATTTGCGTAAAGAATTTTAAAAACAATTGTTATCCCATTTTTTAAATTTATAAGACAGAATGTGTATTAGGGTGTTAACTTTTTTCTAAGAACAAAAATACAGGGTTATACACGATGAGACAAAAAATTCTAAGAACGGTGGTATTATTATAATTATATTTAATATTATTTATTCAAATCGTCATTTCTAATGACAACAATCTTACCTGCCTGCGAAAAAAATTAAAATGGGCCCAATTAATGACAAAAAAATATTTTTTTCTCTCTATTTTATATTCAAAATTTCATCAGTAATTGCTAAAATTTTTTTTTGTGTCAAAATAACATAAACGTAATATAATTAACATAAATCACTTAATGAAATTCAGCTCAATGAAGAAATAATAATTATTTTGATTCTAATCAGGTTGTAATGTTTCATGTCTTCCATATTCTATCTGTAAAATAAAAGGAACCCTCAATAAATGTGTAAATAAAGGTTGACAGAAGTATAGGTTAGCATCATGTATATAATCTTAAATATATCTTTGGAAAGCAACATTTTTGACAAAACTGTAATTCGTATATAAAATCTCACAGAAATTATACAACATGGACATAAGGTTGATGCAATTTTAAGGAAGCCAAATTCGTAATTGTTAGACATATACAAGTTGTATCATAATGATACATTTAAAAAGTGTGTTGCATCATATGTATATTTTTTCACTGTTAGGTGTTCTACCATAGAATTCACTCCTAAAGAACAACCTTTTCACTTCTATTAAATATATTCATTTATACTATTTCTCAGATTCTGTACGGGGTGAAGTAACGACAGAACCATAAATACTTTCAAATGCATACAAAAATTAGATCGGTTACAGGCATTGACGGTGAATTAGATAATTACACCGTTAATTGACTTGAAATTAATAATAATCATAAACAATAATATAATAATATTAAATTTCAGTTCAAAATATTATGAGTATTTTTAAATTGCAAAGCAGGCCGATGTTTTTGTAATAATATTAAAAACAAACACCGCAGATTTTATTTTTATTGCATTTCTCATACCTTACGGCCCTGTATTTTTTAATTTCTAAAATTCGATCAAAAAGTTAACACCCTAATGTGTATATAATATTAAAAGTAAAGTAAAAACAGTCCAATCCTAAAAATTGTCATAAATAGCATAAATTCCAGAAAAAATCAAAAATTATAAAAACCTAATTTGTCATTTTCAACTTGTCATTGTGGACTTTATAAAATTCTAAGACTGGTAGTTATTGAAATAAACGGTCACAAACACAAAAAAATATTGCGTAGCATATTATATAAGTAAGGATTGTCTTTAATCTTTTCACATTTTCCAATATCAATGTGTTTTTTATTAAAAATTTAAGGTGCGCCCAAAATTTTGTGTATTTCACATATTTGCCCTAAAGTAAAAAAGTTTAAGAAATATTTATCTACTAGTAAACCGAGTGTGGCGAACACGGTATTATACATTCAAATCATATCACTTGATAACTATACACTTTTTTGGATTAAACAATTCAATGGCAACTTTTTTAATTTGAATATCATTTTTTAATTAATTTACCAAATCTAAAAACGCAGATTTTTGGTATTTTAAGATGATTTTTGATAATAGTTTTCCCATTTTTTTATAAATTTTATAAAAATATATGGTCAAGTTAACGATGGTAATTCATGGGTTTCAGCACTACTGAATCAGTAGTGTACGTATTATTTGCTATATTATAAATTGCCATAGATAGTACCGTTTATGCAGATTGGCTAATAATTTCATATTTTACCATAAAATTCACTTACAATTAAATTATTGAATGGAGGGTCGTCATCGTGGTCCTTTCACAAACCATATCATTTTGATATGGTATTATCTATATGTTAAATACAACATGTAGTTTGAAAATTTAAATATATTTAATTTTAATTAATTTATATTTATATAATAAAAAGTCATTGTAGATTTTGAACAGTAATTATTTCCTCATAGAATATGTAGCAATATATTATATTGATAATATCAACTTTTTTCATATAAAAAATAATCAATTTAATGTGAATATTTTTGATTTTAACAATATATGTTTTTTTACATGCATTTCCATTTATTAGTGTCATCAATTCCTTAAAAACGTTTTTATTTAATATTTAAAATAAACAATGTTGACTTTATTATCTATTATATTATATATATATTATAATAAAACTATACGGATGATAGATTATGTATTACGTATCTAATAATGATAATATATCACGTTCTGATAATTTCGTCACCGTAAACAAGATCTAATGTCGTTTAGTGAGTGTTTTTTTAAAAGTACTCATTTGAAGCCTCGTGTTATCATAAATACTTTTAAATTAATTTTTTTGTAGAATATGAAGTAAATATGTATTATCAAAGCCAAAGCTACCATACTCCAAAACCATCGTCGGGTGGCTTAGAATTTTTTTCATTGTTTAAAATGGTAATAATTAGAGCTATTCATAGAGCATAATACTAAGTTACGTAACATTTTAATTGTGTTCTTAAAGAAGTTTACATCATTACAAATTGAATTATGGCATCATTGATGCCTCAAAGTTTTATAATCGTTGTGTTGTTGCTTAACGGCTTTACAGCATAATATGAATATAATGTTTGAATGGCTCTAGTAATAATGTATTTATTAATTATTTTTATTTTTTTAAGTTTTATAATCATAAATAAATGATATTAGTGAATCATTAATAGTGATACTTTAAAATTTTTGTAAAATATTATTTAGAGTTCTATTTTAATTTATAAACATATTTTCCGGTTCGAGTATGGTCGGTAATTCTTATTAAATAATCAAACTTGTTTTAATATCTAAATATTATATTTAATATTTTAGATGTAAATATAACTCAGTATATCAATGTTTAATAATCAGTATATTAATATCATAGGCAGACCAATCACGCAATAATTATAAATTTAAAATATTAATACAAATTAGAAAACATCTGATAAATAATTAAATATGATATACTTAAAAATAATATGTATTTTAAAAATAAACTGTTTGAACGAAACTTTTTAGAGAAAGTTCACTTTTCTAATCAAAAAGTGTCATCTATTGTTCTTGATTTGTATAATTGATTAAAATTAGAATTAATGAATTATAACATAATATATAATTTTTTTTAACTACACAAAATCAAATTTACAATAACACAATTTCCATTTACAACTATACATTTAAAATAACCCCTGTTCCACTATATAATTCGATATAATAAAATAACAAATTATAGGAGTAAATTGAATTTTTAAAAATGGAATGTAAGATATTTTTTAATATAAATTTTCAAAGATAGTAATTCTATGTCAATCAATTGAAAATAATTAAATTCACACTGTAAATAACAATTTATTAAATATTAATCTAGTTCACGAACTTGATATCAGTAAATTTCAATAAAGTATTACCTTACTTATTTATATATAATTGTAGAAAATGCAGATTTCGTGTGAAATATGTATAAGTACAGTATAACCGATATAAGATTTTTTGTTAGCCTTAACAAACACTGTTTTTATAATTAATCTAAAAAAAAATCAAATATTTTACAAATTTTAGCTTACATATATTGTATATATTACCTAAGGTTTCGAAGCCTAATCGAAAAAATCTACACATTTTCAATTAATTACTACTAAATTTAACCAAATTGAAAATGATACCATCGCTCCAGAATGAGGTTAAATGCACTACTAATATGTAATAACAAGGTATCGTAGTCGAATATTACATACCTTATGTCAGGAACTGTATATCACACTTTACCAACACGGTCCAAATTATCATCCGAACACGAACTTCCACGAATGATGCTTCGGATCGTGTTTTAGAACTGTAATGAATATTAAGTAATATATACAGATAACACTGTTTATTAACAGAAATTAAATTTTATGTAAATATGAATATATTACTTTTTTTAGTCGATATGTTCTTCAAAAAAAATAATAATAAAAATGTAAATAAACTGTAGAATAATCATTATTATTATAATGAAATGAAAAGTTCATAGAAGAAACTTTGATAATAATAATCTATTTTAAATGGCACAGTTCTTCGATATTTATATTTTTCGAGACGGCAATAACTATAACATTTCACTTTCCAATGATAATAATTACAAACAATATGATAATAGCTAAATCCAAAATAATAATATTGCGTACACCTTATATTGTACATATTTTATATCACAGTGTAACTCATTATTATCACATTAAATTTACAGTTAAGGTTCAAAAAAAATATTAAAAACCCCTTAAAGTTTGATTTAAAAAAAATTTATAAGGAACGCCCCTTAAAATTTGGTTCACAAAAATTTCTAAACCCAAAATTAAACTAAAATATAAATCAAAAATTATACACATTCTACGACTTATCCATGAAATGCATTTCACAGTTTTACACATTCTATACGACATATACATTAAGACAGTGGTTCTTAAACGGGTGGATAATCAATTTTTGGGTGCACAGAAACACTATTTTCAGTTTTTTTAATTACATTACTAAAATAATTAGTTAAAAATTAATTAATTTTTTCCAAATGAGTGAAATTACATAATTGATATTTTTATTATCAACAAAAAGATAAAATATAAGACATAATTTCATCTTGTTAATACTTATTAAGTTAAGTTAATAATTAACGCTCATTGAATTTATTCATAATTATTTAATAATTAAATTAATTTTGTATTTTCAACTTTTTTAAGTGATAAAAATTATGTATGTATAATATATAAATTATAATAGAATTTTTCACATATACTAAGTATGAAATTACTCTTATAAATGGTCATATTATGCAATATATTTATTATATTATGAATAAAATTTAAATAATGTTAATAGCCAGAATTCAATAAATTAAATCGTTAATAAAATCGAAACAAATTTAAAAAAATAAACTGTACAACTAAACATGAAGAACAATATTATAAAGTCGGTACCACGTTTAAAAGCTCAAACGCCAATTTCCGTTATAATAAAGTTTAGTTTTAATTTCTCCATAATATTATTATAATGACGTTTAAAATATCAAACGCAACTTGAATCGATAGCGTTAAATGTTTTTGATTGCGACTTAGTTTTTCTATTTTAAAAATACACACTTTTACTGCTAATTTTCCTTGATTCTTTGATGGGTGTGACACCCTAATGCACTTATTCCATTATTATTGCTTAATATTTAATTTTATTGATTAAAATTATTATTAATTAATTAAAAATGCTAGTTTAATACTGGTTTGAGTAAAGATTTTTTTTCATGCGGTCCGCTTAATTATTTTTTATCACATTTGATCCACCAAGCAAATTGAGTCTGACATCCCTTATATAGATTATATATAATAATGTATCTTAAATCAAGATTCTTGATGCTTCTAATATTTGAATTTAGCTAAAGATCAACTAGGTAAAAATTTAGTCATTCACATTAAATTATTATTATTAAATTATTAAATCTATCTATACATTAGTGCATGATCTCAACAATCGGTCGCTTAAATTGAAATAGGATTCATTTAATAGCCACATTTAATCAATACGATAATACACATCTACATATTTAACTATCAATATGATAATAATTAAATAAAATGTGATTATTGCTATATTTATATTGATAATCAAATAATTAAGGGGTTCTGATAATAAAACAATATCGATGTTTAAAGTTCTCATAATTTTATAAAAATTATCATTTCTAATTGATAAAAATTTTCAATATTCAATTCAGTACAAAAACTAATCATGTTTTTTATAAAATGTTAAAAACACCAATACAAGGGTGAATAAATGTAATAGTTTACTTAATTATGAAATATAATAAAAGGTATTAATTGAATTAAATTTCAATTAAAGAATTATTACCAATAATTTTAGACACAAAAGTCTTGGACCCCCTGAATTATATTAATTTTTTGGTGATTATAATTATTTTTGAAAGCTTTGATGAAAATTAATTGTTTAATATTTAGTATGTAGTCCTTTAGAAGTGACAATGGACTTGATTCTTCTTGGAATCCTTTTGTATAGGTTTTGTATATAAGAATTTAGTATTTTATTCCATTCATTTAATGCGACCATCCATAAGTCTTCGATATTGCTTGGTTGTCTAATTTTAATTTTTTTTTTTAATATGTGCCACATATTTTCTATGATATTTATATCAGGACTCTGTGGCGG
>LWCA01001036.1:0-13032 GCA_001642005.1 Intoshia linei | reverse complement strand
GATAGTTTTGCAAAATTGGTGAGACGTTCAAAGTAACAAAATAATTAAAAACTTCAATTTCTACGATTTTTTTCAGATTTTTTTTTTTTATTTTTTTACCAATGAAAGTTTCTTATTAAATTATTAAATCTTGCCAAATCGTTTAATATATAAAAAAGCAAAAACATAGCATGTAATTTAGATTGGTTTATATCAATTGCAAAATTGCTACGAGGGAGTATATAAATTATTATAGTATACATTTAATTTGGAAAATGTAAATTTCTATATCGCAGTTTTTTAAAAAAAATTTATTTAGTGGCAAATATAATTGTAATATGTATTTAGGCTGAAAAAACTGCTATACTGACAGAATATGATTCCTATAAAATTGAAAAAACTAAAGAAATTGAAAATTTGACTGAAAAATTAAATGTAATAAACAGTGTCATGTCAAGACCGGTTTGTCCCCAGAAATTTAAATAGTATTTGTATTATACACTTAGTGATTTTACAATGCCGATCCTACTAAAAAATTCAAATTTAATAAGTTATCATTAATCGTTAATCTTTTTAATTAATTATTTTTTTAAAGTATGTAAATTTCAGATTTTGTACATGTGTATTTTAATTAAATTTGTTCCCACATATCTTAAAAGTTTGGAATGTTATAGTTGATTTGTTGGGATATTATTTACTTTGCACTATTTTATTTTACTGTAAATTTATAACGAAATGTTTCAATTTCAATTAGATTTTAGACCAAACCATGCTGTGACGTTGATGTAATTGCCTTACAAAATGATAAAATTTCAATAATTTGTAATAATTTACTTAAATCTGAAGTAATTGTTGATTATTTTGTATCTTTATATTATAATAGTCAGATAACTTAAAACATGTACAAACTATACAAAGACAAACGAATATTATAAAAGAATTGTCTGAAAAAATTGAAAAATATTCTACTGTTGTATCAATTTCCAGTACGTCCATCCCAGCGGTACCCAAATGTCGGTCCGCGAACCATTACGCGTTCACAGAAAAACTGAAAAATTTAGTTTTGACTAAAAACTTATATAAAATTAGTGTAATATTTTGGTCACGTTTCATGGCAATTAAATTTTACGTGGTTTACGAATAAAATAATGATAATTATCGGTCCGTAGTAAAAAAGTTTGGTTACACCTGGGTTTTCCAATGTATTTTTTAATTTTTATAAATTAATTTTATATTCAGAACCAAAAGGCAACCTCATGTCTCCTCAACCTAATAATTTACAAAAAACTATCCTTTTTTTGCAAAGAAAGATAAACAGATTAGAAAATAAATTAAAATCAAGTTCTAATCAAAATTGTGATGCATGTAAAAGTGAATCGGTAGATACACAAATAGATTTGTCTTCAAATCCTTCCATGAATAATTATGATAATAGTGATGATTCAATGTATAAAATGAGTAATATAATGTTATTTTAGTTGGTTGTATTATTTATATTTAGTTGCGAACGAAGAAGAAAAAATTGAAGCAAAATATTGTTCCCTGTGCGCAGATTTATCGGTAATTTGTCGTTTTTTTTATTTTAAAAAAGTTGTAATAGATAGATATTGGAAATAAAAATAAATTAATTTCAGAATACCAAAATATACTTGTTATGAAAGACAAGGAAATTGAAAGGATTGGTCAAAAATTTAAAAACATATTATTAGAAAAACAGCATGAAATTTCGTACTTAAATGGTAAATTAATTAATTCTCAACCACCTTGTTGTACCTCTTATAAGAAAACAGAAATGGATATTTTCCATTGGGTGGGTTGATGTAGGTTTCTATATAAAATGTATAAATTAATTATTTAGACCTTGAGTCGTCTAATAATCGACCTAATAAAACGTTACATATTAAGCAACAAGATTTTCAAGATAAATTGAAATATTTAAAAATAAAAAATGAATTAATGAAAAAACAATTGGATCAATACACTGTAAAAAATTTAATAAAAAAGGACAGCTTATCTACTGAGATTATTGAGGAAGGAGCAAAAATGAATTACCTTAAAAAACTTATTTTATCTTACTTTACCACTGATAATATTGATCAAAAATCCGTATTTTCCAAAGTTATTGTTCAAATTTTAAATGTATCTGATTCTGAAAAGGATGTGTTTAGAAAATTTTTAATGTATTTATAATTTTTGTAAATAAAAATAAATAAACATTTTCTTTTAATAATGTGAATAAATAACGTACTAAAAATGTTAAACAGGTAGAAACGACCCTTAGCTCTACTTAGTTAAGTTAAAATGCGGTTTATGGTAAATCATAAATATCGAAAAATAAAAAGAATTGGTAAATAGTGGTGAGTCACCAGTGGATGACTAAAATTTAATTTTGATAAAGACAAATATTTATAAAGTAGTTTAAATATTAGTTAACTCGGTAACGACATCAATTATTTCAAACATTTGATTTAAATGATTTGAACATTTTTATTATACATATTTGATACACTTGTATTTAGAAATTGTAATTGAACGACTGTAACAAATTTACTTTGATTGTCGTAGTAATATTGTGACCTAATAAATTTCAATCTATAAATTAGTCTTATATGAAAGAGACGACTGAATTGAAAGAGGGAAACGAAAATAAGTAATTGATAAAATTTTAGTTTACCATCAATTTTAATAGAATCGAAGGTGAACCAAAAGTTGAAGGTAAAAATGTGAATAATGAAGAAAATTCTTGGAATTGGTCCAACATTTGGCAAACTGCTTGTGATAAGGTATGCAACATTTCTTAAACTCAACATCATATCAATTTTAGTCGTCTGAAACAATAAATATAATTCGAAAAGATTTTTTGGATATAAAATCAACAATCTCGGAAGATGCAAATTCTCTTGGAAAATATGTCAAAGAAAATGCTACAGTATATAAATATTATTTACATTGAAAATTGTTTAAAATTAGACTGAAAACGCTACTGCCGCGGGAAATGCTGTAAAATCTGGAGTTACAAAGTTTTTGGGTACTGTTTCGAGAGCGCTTGTCATATTACCAGACTCGGAGGACGATGAAGATTTCCAGGAAATGGAATACGATCAAATTTATGCAAGAGTACTTTTTTATTTTTTGTCAATAATAATTTTGTAAATTCTTTAGTTTTTGATAAATCTGGCAACATCACAAAATACCTTTTTGGAAAATATACCTTCAAATCCTATATATGACGCTTGGGTGTTAACCTTTGATATTAACTGTGTCGCAGATAATATCGAACAACTTTTAGCTACTCAACAACAATTATCTAAAAATTATATAAAATTAGTTCCAAAAGTGATGGACCGTGAAACCTTTTGGACTCGTTATTTTTATAAACGCTACGTAGGTGGAGAAGAATTGAAAAATGCAATCGCTATCAAAAAACAAAAAATAAAACCCGATATTCATATACAGTCAAATCAACCTACAGTTCCAAACATTCAAGATGCAGGTAAAACGCAATCTTTAAAAGATAACGACAATAATGATACCCCATCTCCCAGACCAGAGCCCGATGGTTTGTATTTTAAAATTATAATTAATATATTATAGGTTCAAATACTGATGATTGGGATAGATTCAGTTCTGAAGATATTCGTTGATATATTTCTACTGTTAATATAATTACAATTTGTAATAAATATTTATTTGATATTTACAAATTTTTAGCAACCTTAAATTGGGATTTTAATGCTGTTTTTGAGCGCAGCGATGGTGTTTAATTTAAGTTCTCTTTCGCGTTTATGTCGTTTGATTTCATTGTGTTTTTCTAAAATAGAAGTTAAAAATAAAAGATTTAAGTAAATCTACATTTTTTTAATTTTTAACTACGATAGTGACCCAGAGGTTCCCCAAACTTTTTTATTTTTTGCCTTTAAGAAAAGGTTTTTGGTATAAACAAAATAAAGTAGTTACTTTTTCTTAACTTCTTGGTCTGTTTAACCGTTTATTTAAAAAACTTAATTTCTCATACAGTTTTTCGAGTGATGTTTTTATGCAAGTCATCCATTTTCAGAAATTTAGTCCTTCAGGGTCAATAACTACTGAAACGAGCTTTACGTTTACTCACATTGTCGCAAATATCAGATTCAGAAACATACATTTTCATGGTCAAAGTCCCAAACTACTCTTTGTTTAAAATAAAATCAACCCTAAAATTTTAAAAAACATATATTCTGGGACGTGTTTTAAATTCATTAACATTGTCGTAAATCTATATTAGAAATGTATATCTTCATGGTCAAACACATATATTACCTTTTTCTTAGAATTTGAAAAAAATTAAAAATCAGTTAATATATACAAAAAATTTCAATCTCACAAAGCGACACCTTAACGGTCAAAAAATAATTTTGGTATTCATTTTTTTATTTGGTAACTATTTTATTAAAACAAAAATATTCAATAACTAAACAATTTCACACAAAAAAAACAAATTTTTATAAAATTAGTAACTCGCCCTTTTTGATTTTGACAATATACAATTATACATAAAAAAAATTGAATAGTATTAAAAATTAAAAACACCCTAAAAACCTTGCACTTTGGGATTTATAATTTTTTCAACCAATTGTAGATATATATTCGTAAATAACTTTAAATCCATATTATTTTGGAATTTTTAGGTGCCTTATCATCATTTTTATGAAAATTGAAGATGGTTAAATTACTAGCATATGCTGTTTTCTCATGAAATTGCCAAACTAATAGTCCTATATTTTAAAAAATAGATTATTCCGATAGAATTTATTTCATTGGTTCTCGATTTGGTTACCTGGGTCCTGGGGTCCGTGAGATTCAAATAATATATAAAAAAAATTTAACAACATGTTTATTAATATTTATTACAGAGTTGCCAGATGTTGGGAATTTATCCCAAATTCTTAACGACCGCTACATTATTATTTCAAAAATGTAAATTTTATCCTACCATTAAAAATCGCATTTCAAACGCTCCGGAAAAAATCCAATTTTACCTACGATTTAATTACGATTAAAAGAAATATCCTCCTTTTCCAAAATTTTTTTAAAAAATCCGATTTTACCAAATCTTATGAGCAACAACTTTCTAGCCCAAAATAAAAAATCCAATTTTATCAAAGATTAAGGGAAAATCCCCTTTTTCCAAAATTTTTTTATAAAATCCGATTTTACAAAATCTGATGAAAAAAAACTTTTATTACAACCATTAAAATAAAAATCCACTTTTTCCAATATCTTTTTAAAAAACCAGATTTTACCAACCCTTAAATGAGAAATCCACTTTTTCCAATATTTTTTTGAAAAACACGATTTTACCCAATTTTTATTCTAATTATAATTCTAATTCTAATATTTTTAAATAGGGAACCAAGGATCTAGATACAAAATATCAACCTCAGAAATGTACGCATTTCCGGTGGAAAATAACTTTAAATATATTATGAAGCACTATTTTTTAAATTTTTATATTTAAAATTAAAAGTTAAGATTTTTCTAGGCACATATATTTGAAAACTGCTATAAATCATGAAATTCAACAATATTTATATGTATAAATAGTAAATTTTTTCTTAAAAATCTATCAAACCCAGTAAACCAATGCGCCATTCTTCTAAATTTTCAAAGATTCAAATAAATATTATCATAAAAAATAATATCTTCAAAAATAAAAAAAATTTATAATTTTAATTGAACATGAACTAATTTATAGAAGACAAATTATTAATGGTTGGATAAAACAAAATGTATTGTAAGCTCATTGCTCTGGAAAGGTTGAATAAATGTACTGTTTTCCCATTTTGTACTACTGTAGAATCTAATGTAGATGTTTATAACAATTCATTAATGAAATTCATACAAGCCATTGCAAACAGTGTTTGCTATAGACCAGTGGTTTTCAAGCGGGGGTCGTGAGAATTTGAACACAGTATAAAATATAAATAAAACTGAATATGATTTTTTAATATTTTCATTTATGTGAATTGATAAGAATGTTTATAAGAGGGTCGCGAAAACAAAAATGTTAAAAACCACTGCTATAGACACTCAAAGTTGGATAAACAAAAACGCATATAAAAAATCATACTTGCTAGGAGAATGTAGTATATTCCCCAAACAAAGCTCCAAAACCAGCCAATACCCATCATGGGTACTGTTAAAAATTGGAATATGCCAATTGAAATGTTTATAAAAAATGCTTCGTAAACTAATCCTTCTCCGCCATGTACCTCTGTTCCCAATCGAACGGTTCCACAGCAAAATAAACTAATTCCACAAGCAATTGTGCCTAAATTAGGTTTGAAAAATATTTTTAAAATGAAAATTACCTGAACCGGGAATAATAACATTTAAAATAAAAAAAATGGAAGCCATTGGTAAAGACATGTAAGGAATCGCTCTGACCATGAGTTTTTCATTTCTTATGGAATCTATAATTTCTTCATTTACTTCGCTATCAGAACCAGGCATGTTAATTTGTTCATTTATATTACTGGTAGACTGTCCGATCTACAATGTATAATATTTAATTATATTAAAATATTTCTTGTACCCTTGATTCCACGGACAATGTTGACCCCCGTCGTTCGCTGGATATTACATTTTCGGATGCACTCAAAACAGAAACATT
Source organism: Intoshia linei (assembly GCA_001642005.1). Classification (NCBI taxonomy): domain Eukaryota; kingdom Metazoa; phylum Orthonectida; family Rhopaluridae; genus Intoshia; species Intoshia linei. The sequence continues at coordinate 6,401 of LWCA01001036.1, read as the reverse complement.
GCTAATACGACGATCGTCAATATTATCATATATTCTACTCCATCTTCTTTGGGAATTTGTAATCAGAATACTACTACGGCGACTGTTAATACTGGTATGTCGGGACATTGAATTTTAAGTTATATAATTGTTTGTAGCGTCATTGCGTGGAGTGACTGTAAAAGTAAATTTGAATTTTTTTTAAAATTCACGTTGTGGTACTTCCGAAAATACCATGTTTGTATAAACAGAAACATAACATTATTCATATAATACAATCAATAATTAACCCAAAATTAGGTTTCCTCACGGCCTGATATTGATTTGTACTTGCAAAGTTCTAAATCCGAATACCGGAATAGAGATAATATTACAAGCGCCCTAGCCATGAGTTTCGTTTCATTTGTAGACTACAAATTAAATCTATTTAAAAACAAATATTTTTATTATTATATTATACATGTTTCGATAAAATTTAAAATTTTTATTTTTTACTTAAAAAGTATATTAAAGGGTCTAATAAATTTAATATTTAGTTAAAAATTTATTTATAAAAGCAATGTCAACATTAGTAAATATAGCTTGCAAGTGATTAAAAAATCAATATCCTTTTTTATTAAATATTTTCCATGTTTGTGTTTTCACAGATACAACCTTTACAAGTCAATGTATAGATTAGAAATTAAAATTTAGAATGTTACTATTTTTATCAATGCAAAATAAGAACTTTCCACGGAACAGTTACATACTTAAAATTAAAAAAAATTAGAGAATCGTAAGAGTATGAGAAGCAAATCACAGTTTAAATTATATTTAGCTGGGTTACGAATTTTTGTGAAACATATAATTACAAATTTTGTTTATTGTCATTATTCTCTCTTCTTTTGTAATAGGTTTTATATTAAACTAGGTTGAATGTTATGTACTACTTACAAACAGCACCTAGCTCTGCCGAGATCACATTGTACCAAAAAAATAAATTCACGTTGAAAATATAACTTAAAAAACCCTATTATTATCTATTATCAATCCTTTAAAGAAGTGGTTTCCAAACTTGTTTCAGGTGGAACCATAATATCACATTACTTTTTACTTTAAAGTGAATATTCCATCTTAATTTTTTTTAACATTTGCGTAAAGAATTTTAAAAACAATTGTTATCCCATTTTTTTAATTTATTAGACAGAATGTATGTATAATATTAAAAATAAATCAAATTCAGTCATATCCTAAAAATTGTCATAAATAGCATAAATTCTAGATAATTGGGTTTTTTGACCCGTAAGATGTGAATTTATGAGGTTGAAATTTATTTTGCTAACACCCGGAACAAACTTTAATTGAAATGTGGACTTTATAAAATTCTAAGACTGTTGGTTATTGAAATAAACGGTAAGACACAGACACACAAACAAATATTGCGTAAGTATTATATAAGTAATGATTATTACCATTAATATTCATTTAATATTCTAAAATTCCTGTATATAATATCAAGTTGAAATCGCCAAATAATTTTTAATTTAATGACATAAGTATTTAGATAAAATGAAATTTTAGATAATTGATGACAAAATCATTCACAAATTTAAATTTTAAAATGTAATAATATCAAAAATTTATTTCATCATCATGGCAAATAATTAGCGCGTATTTGAATCTGAAATGCAAGTATATTTTAAAATTTTAAAATTTTTAAATTTAATTTTATATAAAAACTTTTTTAAAAACAATTTTATTTCAAGGAAAACCAAGAATATATCTATTGCCAACCATCGGACCAAAAAAATGAAACCCAAGAATTAAATAAAACTCAAATTGATGCGTCGAATTGCACAAATACATTTCAACTTACTGAAAAATCGAGTAATAAAGTATCTAAAGATTATTCCATTCAAACAAACTGTCAAATTGTTAATATACAACCCAATGACCACAACAATCATGAAACTGAATTGAAGCCAATATTATTGAACAATTCGAAACTTGACAATAGTTTATTAAATCCAGAAAACCAATTTAATGCATTTAAATCTCCTCAAGAAAACGACGAATCTTGTGACATTCATAATTATCAAATCAGTGACCTGAATACTCATGATAAAGATAGGTAACATTTAATGTATTGTTTTATTTTAGATAAATCAGGGTCAAGAAATACTAGTCATTATCAATGAGTAACTCTCGAATATGATGTAAAGTTCAAACAATATAACCAAAATACATGCAGTAATTGTATGTCAGTTCTCTTCAATCTTTTTTGAGAAATAAATAATCCTGCAAGATTAATAAAATTTGGCTCCAATCTTGACAATTTTTTTGCTTTTTAGTTTAATACCAAATTTTTTCTGGGATCCGGTAGTGGTCAGCGCACCTACAGTTGGGAACCTATACTCTACTATTCGGATAAAAAGATTACTGTACACTAAAAGCAGTACATTACATGTACTTTATATCCGAAATTTTTTTACCGTTCCCCGAAATAATTTATCAAATTTTTTTTTTAATTACAAGTCAATTTATTACGTTATTTATCAAATTTTTTTTTAGTGGTGTCTAATAATTTCGCATTAATGCTCTGCGATAAATTTTATCATTTATGACCGTTCTGCCGTGAGAAAAGTGTGGGAACATCTGGGTTAAATTAAATTAATTTAAATAGAAAATTGAAATGCTTATATTAATTTGATTTTTTAATGAATAAATATATATTTAGCAAAATACGAAAAAATAAAGAAAAGGTTACAAAATTAAAAAAGTTAAAAACGTATTTAGATCAAATCCATACATCGAAAGAGTCAAAAACTATTAAGAGGTACATACAAATATATTTTTATAATTTTTAGTTAATTTTATACAGTCAGTCTCTTGGAATTTTTTTAAGTGAAGTCAGAAGTTCTGACTCAGAACTCGTAAAATCAACTGGATTTTAAAATGTTCATGAATTAATATTATATATATTATATATTTTATATATGAACTAGCTTGACGGTTATCTATTATTATCATTTTTTAAAAAAGTTAATCTGGGATTTTGATCGTGAAAATCCACTTTATTGAGGTTGCAATTGATGATAATACTTATGATTTTAAAAACTATATTAGAATTTAAGTTTTATAAAATTTTAGTACATGTTTCATTTTTAAAAAAAAGGGTAATTTGTAGTTTTGATCATGAAGGTATGCGTTTCTGACGCTATTTGATTTTTAATTAAAAAATTACGCGTCTAATATTGAAAACATAAATTTTTTAATAAAGAAATTTATTTTTCTTTCTCAATGAGAAATTTGGGCCTGATATTTTTTGCAGAGGTTTTTAATTCTTGGACGTGTTTTTGAGAGACATACACGAAGTTCTTCTACCGACAACAGCTTTGCCCGTTTCTTATGCTTAATTGCAGTTAATGCAGAAAATCCCAATTGACAAAAGTAGGATATTGAAAATTGCATAAGAATCTTTAAGGCTCTATTTGCAATTATGGGATATTTTTTTTCAACTAATAACCAAAATTCATCAAGATTTAAGTTACCATATTTCAATTTTCTTATAACTTTCTAATTGAAAAAATCTATTTTATTTATACTTGGAAAGCTTCTTTGCCACCAAAATTTACATACTCATAATTTCCCGGAAACCTCCTAATCATACATTCCTCGAAGTTTGATTATCAGTGGTGGATGCTACTCTTATAAGTAACATCTTAAATTTTTACAAGTCCTTTTTTGAAGAGTTAATAACACTTTTTGCCATGATCCCATTTCCCCACAAGGAGCAAGGAACACGGAATTTATCCGGTAAAACCAGTTTCCTCCCTCACACTACAAAGAAGTATCCAGGTCCGTGAGAGATACCTTTTTAGTTAAATATCATTATAAAAAGGTAAGTAACTGATTTAAATTATTTCAAGAGAGTTGGACCAGTAAAAACCCACCTTCTTTATAATATTTCTCATAAAGATAATCTGAATTATTATTACTTTTTAACATCATTTTCAGGTTCCCATACTCACAACGTATAATATTTTTATTAAAACTTATTTGATTTAAATTTGATAAATGATGTTGTTTCATTGCAATACAACAGTAATTTACAAAAACTTTAAATTGAAAAATTTCGTGGAACCCCTGGGTTCCGCAGAACACGGGTTGAGAACCACTGTGTTACTGTGAACTTTTATAAATTATGTATTTAAAAATGAGATTGTCATTTTTAGAATGTAAAATAAATATACCATGTGAATATGAAAAAATTAGTTTGGATGATATCAAAAAGGGTTCTTGTTTGAAACGTTCTCAGTTAAAAATGAAGTATGAACAGAGGTATTTTCTTATTTAAATTATTTTGTTTTTTGTTTTCTAATAATTTTTGTATTGAATTGTCAACATTTTTAAAAATAGTTTTTAAAAAACAACAACTGTTTCCAAATTGGTATTTATACCAGGATTTTACATGGGACAATTGGGCCCTAGATGTCAGTGGAAAAAATTTACATTTTGAGGTCACAGAACAATTTAATTTTTGGTAAAACCCCACACCCTCATGGATCTCATTAACTTTGATTTATAATATATGTTGTAAGAATTATGACAAAAAATATTTATAAATATATTTTTTCTATTTCAACCATCTTGACGTTATAATTTTATAATTATACATTTAACATCTTAGGTAGTTAATATATTTAATGTTCAGTGTATAAAATAACTGGGTCGGCTTTATTATCAAACAGTTGGAACGGTGGTTTATATTAAACCTTTCATTTAAAAAAATTATTGGGCCATCTGAAAATGTTGATCTTTAAGGGGGTAATAAATTTGGAAATATTTAGACCCTGACGTATAATATGTATTATCAGATTATTGTCGCTTATACTATTTAACTATTTATTTTTAGTATAAATAACAATTGTTCAGATGATAAATGTGATGGTCAACTGAGAATTTCGGTTTTATATATTTATTTTTAAATCAATTTTATTTTTTAGAAAGAATTTTACAATAGAGTCAAACTTAAACCATTAATAACTAGTACACCTATGAAAAAGAATTATAATTCTACTACAAATGTCAATTTTAAAGATGATAACGTTTTACAGGATACCCCAGTTTTATCTGATCATGATTTAATTTTTTATTGTGACAAGAAAAAAACAAAAATTGATAAATTAATTGATCGAGTTATTTCGAATAAAACTAAAGAATCTGAATTTTCAAAGTAATTTCTATTTATTTTTTAAAATAAAAAAATGGTAAAGTGTCATTTTATTATATTATTTTTTATAATAATTACAAAGTTACTTTTTAAATTTCTTTTTGGAAATTGTATCGTTGAAATTCTTAAATTGTCAATTATGCTGTTAATTGTTAATAATTTCTGACATCCGTGGTGTATACATTCTGTATTTTTATTGTAAAGCAATATCGTTTTCATTAAAACAATGGTTCCCAATTCAAAATATTTATTAAAAAATGAAAAATTTTTTCTCATAAGATTATGTATAATCGTGTTTTAAAAAAATATTGGAAAAAGAGAATATTTCCGTTAAGGGTTGGTAAAATTGTATTTTTTATTTTGGAGTTTGATTAAATGGATTTTTTATAAATATATCGGTACAAGTCAATTTTAAGGGTTTAAAATTGTACTTTTTTATTAAATTTAATTAATGGTCGTATAAAAGTGGGATTTTTGAAAGAATAATGTAGTGTTTGTTAAGACTTTGGGATATATTCTCAACATATGGTAATTCTGTAAAATTTTTTGTATTTTATTTTAATCCTATTCGGTAACAAATGCATTAAAATTAGTAACATGTCAAGGCCAAATTTCTTATATTTTTTTCTATTGGTATATTAATTAAATCACTTACAATTTTACAAAGCAATGAATATTAAAATTTCGGTCGAATGCGAGGGTTATATCAGGTTAACTAAATATAGCACTAATGAAAACCCTCAGTTTTTATTTGGAGCGCTTTTATATTACACTAGACAACAAAATGAAAACTTTTTTCGAGGATCTATATGAGACCCATACAAATAAAAAGCTGAAATTTTCGTCATCAACATGATACTTCTCTTTTTAATTTTACAATTCGCTATCAAAAGATAATGATTGACAACATCATAGCAACTAAGCTATTTCAATTAATTTTAGTTTCTTAATTTTTAATTTAATTATAGTATATAATGAGATATTTAAATTTTTTTTCCAATATATATAGAATTGATAGCAGAATTGCATGATCACATTTAAATTAAAAAGAAATAAATATATATTATACTGTATATTTCCATTAGCAAATTTTTACATTTATCAGGTATAGAGTAACATTTTTTAGTGTTTGGCAAATATATACCACATCAAAAGTAATAATATGTTTCGTTTATTTCGTAGACATGCATTTTAACATTAATAAATAAAT
>LWCA01000719.1:0-19692 GCA_001642005.1 Intoshia linei | reverse complement strand
TAAATGTAATGTTGTGTGATCATATGGTCACACTGGGAGTATATGGGTTAATATTAATAAATTGATCTCAAAAAAAGATTAATTAATTAATTTACGATTAAATTAACTTTCCTGACGTAATATATAACATGACAGAGAAGAATTGAGAAAAATTTTATTTTTTATTTGTATTTTAGAAAAAGTATGTTTTTACAAAACACTAAATTGTCAAATTTTATGGAATTTTCGAAAAGAAATAATTTTCCGTATTGAATTTAAAGTTTAAATACATATAGGTAACATGCTCAATTTGTCATACAAGAATCATAAAAATTTTTGAAATTCAATTAAACACAACGGGTGTGCAAATTTTTCATTTTCTAAGAAGTTACCGGTATAATAATAAATAACTCTTCTTGATCATGTTTGTATTTCATAAATTTTAAATAAAATTACCAAAAATTTAAATTACATTTTCTAATTAGTAAAAATAATTCTCATTAAAAATTTGCTATTAGTCAAATATAAAATTTATGAAATCGTATCAAATTCTAGTTAAGTGTTATTATTATTCAACTTGAAAAAATACCATTTTAATCAAACTAAAACCCAAAAAAATACATTAAAATCAAATTATAACAAATCCCGACCCAACCAACCAACACTAACTAAACTAGTCATTTTAACCAAACCCTGAATAAATATACCAACTAAAAATATGAAAAGCCATTTCCACCAAACCACTAAGGAAAAATACAATATTAGAGTTTAGTTAATTATTAGATAAAATCATACCTCAGATGGTAAAGTTTCGTCCACAAGAATATTAGGACCAATATGATCTGGTCCAAACGCCCATATAGACCTAGAAGCCAAAAGATCCCAATCATACTGTGTCTGAAAAAATTGTGATAATTTACGACGAGGCCAATTGATATCCACTTTACCTTCCTCAATGGCTAAATCAATTCCTTTTTCTAATGGTTCGCAAACCATTGTCAGTTTATTTTTTTTATTGGGAGTTTCCGCAAAGCATTTCAAATTTGATGTTTCTACGACCGTTTCACAGAATGAAACGACTGGATCAGAAACGCGAATATCAATTTCAGAGTATAATTTTCTCATATCGTACATAACTGAATCAAGGTAAATTTCTCCAGTACCCAAAATGATATGTTCTCCAGATTCTTCTACTTTTGTGGAAACCAATGGGTATGTTTTATTTATCTTACGGAGACCATCAAGCATTTTAGGCAATTCTGAAGGATTAACCGGTTCTACAGCAATCTTAATTACAGAACAAGTATCGAAACTAAGGGGTCGAAATATGTAATATTCGTCGACGTTAACTGCTGAAACGACAGTTGCTGTTTTTACAATAGATGCATCTATACCTTCTATAAAAACCAACATGCCAGACGATACTAAATTTATTTCAAAGTTGTATCTAGCCGAAGGCAACCATAACCTTCCAACTGTTTGAATTCTTGAATCTTCTTGATCGTTTTCACAATATCCCTCGCCAAGAACATTTACTCTTTGACCAGTCATAAGATTGCCAGAAAAAATACGCCCCAGAGTTCGAAATTGCGAGCCATCATTAAACGGGTACATTTTAGTTGTGTGGACCATTAAATTTGCTGTAGTGTCACATTTTTTCATGCCCTCACCAATTGAAGTATCTAAATTGCCCGTATATATATGTTGGACTTTGTTAGATGCGTTTTCCAATGGAGATGGTACACACTTTCTAACCATTTGAACGAATCCAGAATTATTTTTAAAAAATTGACAAAAAATCAAACGCAATAAAGGCCGAATGTTCATTTTCTTTTGTTTAGCAGATATTCTTAAACCAAGCTCTAACAGGACTAAATCCAACTTGGTGTCGACATCCCCCACTACCATAGAAAAAATTTTGTAAATAGGTTCCAATATAAATTCAATAAATGTTCTGTTGTTGTTGGGATTCCAAGGCTTTTTAGAAAATTTTCGAGAGGTTTCATTATAATACATATCACCCCACAAACGTTTTGCTAAATCCACAGGTTCGAAGCCGGGATACATATTAGCGTAGAGAAGAGAAAACGATTCAAGTGTAAACGAAAATCTATAATAAGAACTGGCAAAACAAACATTTCCTAATAACGGAGAAACGTGACAATCTGGGGTACTTTCGTCTGAATACACCGCAATTAAACTGTTAAATTGGTCCAAAATTTGACGTATTCTACAATAAGCATCTACAGGTGGCAATTTCAATTCCAAGATTAATCTATCCATTTTGTTGATGCAGACAGTTATAGCTAGTTTTTCATTCAAAGCGTGTTTTAACAATCGTTCAGTGCTCAGTAGAATTCCTTCAGAAGCATCAATGAAAATAACGACACCATCAACAAGACGTAACGACGCAGTAACTTCATCAGAAAAAGTGACGTGTCCAGGTGTATCTATGATATTAAGCAAGTATGACTTTTCGTTCAAATCGGGCATAACCAAACTAATCGGTGTGGCCTTTATACTCATTTCCCGTTCCTGCTCTAAATATAAAGTGTCTGTAAATCGGACTTCTTTATCAATTGTTCCAAAATTGTAATCTTCAGATATGAAATACATGGGGTGCGTCTGCTTCACCAAACAATCGGTAAATGATGTTTTTCCGTGATGTAAATGGCCAATAAATGCAACGTTTCCTAAAAAAATTAAAGTAACGACTATTTAATGTTATTACTGATCAAATCTGGAGCGTTTGACATGTCTACAAGATATTGCAAATCATATACCGTGTCAGGCTTTTCTTCGTGTCGAATATAAAATTTCTTTGGTATTAAAGGAGCAACAATTGGTTCTGTGATAGGCTGGGCATCTTCTTCGTGAACGATAGTTTCAACATCTTTTCCATAAATTTCTGCTGCAGTAGGATAATATTTTTTATCTTCATGTAAAACTATTCGTTTATCATCTTCTTCTTCTTCATTTTGCATTTCAACATCCTAAACGTGCCAAATTAATGATCAACATAATATGAGCCGAACTCTATGTGTGGCTGTTCTTCGCTGTACTGTTCGTGGCCCCTCTTTGCTGGTCTCGACGAAATTTATGTAAAATGGGAATCATTTTTCCAAATTGAGCATTAAAAAACTATTATTAAGTTTGTGTAAATTTAAAATGTTAAAACAAGAGCTATATGCTACGAATTATCTTTTGCGAATTTTTTATTTATATTTCATTTTTAGGTGACTGTTAGGCATGTTAGGTTTGGTTCTAAATACAAGTACAATAAAAAAAGGTCAATGTAAAATGTTTCAGTAAAACTTAGACAATGTTTAACTACTGTTTTCGTAATCCATATTTCATTCCACAAAAATAGTCAATTCAGATCCACATCTTTTAAAACAAAATAAAGACATAATAAATACGACTAAAATGTTTGTAGTAACAATGAAAAGTTGATTCTTTACGAATTTAAAATGATTTATCCTAGGGTACTTGGAGGTAAAAAATATTTTTGTAATTCTAAAATAAATAAAACATCTATATTATAGATTCTATACTTTATGGATTTAAACAAAATAATTTTTAGTGTTCTACGTCCCTACTGAACTTCAGATTGATATGTTGCCTATGTATTTTGAAAATTAAAAATTTACTATAAAATTTCCTGCGAACTAGTAAAACCATATTATCTAGCTAAAATTTAAAAAAATACGATAATTTAATAATTATGCGATATTTTATGTTTTTATTTTAAATATTGTCAAGAAAAATTTCCATGAACCAGTAAAATTAATTCACGAACTGGTATTTGCATATGTATTTGGTAATAGCTTAACTGCATTGTTAGAATAAAAAGATTTTAAATGTAACAATTTTTATAATATCATGCTATCGTTTATACGTATGTATTATTTTATTTTTTAGTTCATAATATGAATATATATGTATATAATATGAACTTCATATAAACAAAAAGTAGTGTACTAATTTTTCAATGTAATACTATAAAAATATACAAAAAAAACATATAAGTTTTAAATAATTATCAATAATTAAATTTTTATGTATAATACATAGTCCTTGCTGTTTCATAAGCATAATCATTAATAGTAAGTGAATAAATTTTTCGATATATAAAATTAAAATCACCCTTTATTTTAAAATTTATAATTAATAAATTACTTCTTCATTTTCAGATTCTTCGATATCATCTGAATCATTATCAGACTCAATTTCTGGGCCTATATAATTTCCAAATTCGTCGTACAAATCAGACATTTTGAAACAAAATTAAATATATTTCCAATAAAGATAGTTCGAAATTGGTTTATAATTTGGATTTGAACTTTATTTTTTCATATATGTTAACACTATTAGTGTTATACACTAGTGCAGAGGTAGGCAAACTAAGGCCCGTGGGCCGCATGCGACCTTAGTATGTTCATGTATGTAATCCTAGTAACTGACTTTTTCAACTTAGTTTTTTTAATATAATACAGTACAACTAAGTACTCTTAAATTTTCAAAACTTAGTAAAAACTATTGTTAAAAGTTAAAAGTAAATACAGATAAAAGGGGATTGTTTACTTAAATGTTGTATAACAAAATGTTTTATTGCTTCGTGTCACATTTTTGATTCATAAAAATCGACCATTTTTTACGTTTTAATTTTTTATTTTGTATGAAATTAGAGGTTTTTTGTCATAAAATTTGATAAAATCGTGTTTTTTAAAAAAATATTGGAAAAAGGGAATTTTTCCTTAAGGGTGGTTAAATTGAATTATTATTTTTGGGGGTTGGAATAATAGGTTTTTTCTTATCAGATTTGGTAAAATTAGAATTTTACAAAAAAATGATCATATGGGATATTAAAGAACATGGATAGACAAACAGATTCTGACCATAGAAATGGGGAAGAGGTAGGGAAGGTAGTAGGAGAGGAGATATAAATTTTATTTTGGTCAAAACAATGAATGTTCCAAATTGATCTCTCTCTGCGTCAGATCTTGGTATGCGACTCGGTATACGGATTTTAAAATCATAAACATTATCATAAATTTAAATTTAAAAAAATTTACAGGTGGTACAGTTGTATCCTGTTAATACACACAAAAAATTTCAATCTGAATAAGTCACGATTTCATGTAAACTGTTATGTAAACATGACAACATTACTTAACAGTCAACCTAATGCTAATATATAAAAACCGCAAAGTATTTCAGGGAATTTTTTTTTGCTTTGAAAAATCATTTTGGCCCCCTGTCAGTGACACAGGAGGCTAATCGGTGAAAACTCATAACTAATATACTCGAATGTTATATAATATACTAATTAATTTAATTTTTCATATTTAATTAACTTTGTTTCAGTTTGATACGTGTTTTTATAATTGTAATGTTGTGTGACCATATGGTCACACTGAGAGTATTAGGGTTAAAATTATATTCAATGTTTTAAATTTTTTTTAATGTAGAAAAATAATCAGTTATTTTAGCTTGTCTCGACAATTTTTCCGATATATCATTTATCACTTTAAGTATATTATTAATTCCATTCGGATAATTTTCAATGTACCATTGTTGCAACTGTTTAAAAATATATAAAGCTTCGTAAGTATGTATTGTCGTTTCAATGGGACACTGAGAGTCATTTGATTATACGGATTCGACGTCACTGTCGGTACCTAGATCAATATTTTGAAGGAGTACCTAAATCTGTAGTTATTGTTGTATCATATGCTGGAAAATCATCATCTAAGTTACTATTTAGCGGGTTAGATTCTAATTCGTTATTGTCTATAGCTTGGTTATCGATTATGGCATCATCTCGATATACCAATGTACTAATTTTTAAATTTATGCTTTTTTAAAACAATTTATTATACATTTCTTTGAAACATTCTCCCACGCCATGAGAATATACAAAATACTTTTGTATAATTTAAATTTTGATAATCCAGATCTTCATATTCTGGGTTTTCCATTTCAATAAGTATAATTATGTTAATAATACGCTTGTATTGCACCTTGAACGAGTATATAATTCTTTGATTGAGTGGTTGTATCTTAGAAGTCGTATTCGGAGGTAGAAAAAACAACTCTACATTTGAATATTGAGTACATTTTGGGTGAACAATTGCGTTGTCTAGAATTGAAATAATTTTTCTATCTTCATTTTTCATCCATAAATTTAAATGTGACAACCATGATTCAAAAATATTTAATGTCATTCACGATTCTTTGTTACTTTTATAGGAAACATTTAATTTTTGAAAATCTAAACTCTTAAAACCTCTAGCTAAAAATTTTTACGCTTTTTATCGTTAATTATATAATGTAAAAATAAAGTGCAAATCATATTAATTTATTCAAATTACAATGAGATTATTCAAAAATAGAATATTACCTTTATTTTGAAAGGTGTTCACCGTTCATTATTGTATTGTTCACTATACTTCCATATAAAGTGAATTTTTTGTTAACGAAATAATTTTTAATGTTCACTCTACAAAATGTTCACTATATTAGGTTTCAATATATACAGGTCTGACTGTATTATTGAGTGTTATACTGTGTAATTAACAAAAAAATTACAAATTTTTTATTTAAAATAGAATAACAAAATAAAAAACTTTAACTATAAAAAAATTAAAATCCTGATGTATTCAAAGTATTAATCAAAATCACCGAGAAGGAGATTTTTCACTTTGTATATATTGATTTGAACACGTAGAAGAACTGGGTGATTTGTTTATCTGATTTGACATGTTTAATGAACCTATAATGTATTTTTATTTATAATGATGACAAATATGACTAGACTTGTCGTATTTTAAAAAAATCACAGCATATAATAAATTTGAAAAACTAAAAAAAGCATTTTAAATATAGTGAACTAATAATCAAAATTTTCTCGTCATCGATCATGATTCAAAAACCAGATAGAAAATTAGATTTAATATGACCACTGAAATTAAATATTAAAAACGGCATCGAGAAAATATTTTTTTAACACGGCTTCCCGACTAAACAGATACATATGACAAGTCTATATGTAATACCAGTTTGTTTCATAACATCTTGGATTTGACTGTATTCAATGTAAGGATTGTATGGGTTGAAAGGATCAATAAATGGCATGTACATTATGTTTGTATCTTGCATATTCATATGAGAAACAATATTATGATTCGTTAATAGATTGTTATTATAATATCTGTTTGACATTGGAAGTTGACTTCGCATTGACTGTTGATAAAGTTGGTAATTGTTCATTTCTACATTTAATATGTATTGTTAAAAAAAAATTTTATTACGAGGAGAGAATTGCATATTTTGTACGGTATTATTATCTCTATATGTTCCATTCATTATAGCCAATTCCATCAATTGCATTTTCTTTAAATTATCTTCACCCTCAGGCTAAATATTTAAAGTTTCTTTAGCTTGATGATTGTAAATGTTATTTATTATAAATAAAACAGCAATTTGTTCTCAAATATGACAAAAATTTAACATTTCCTTATAAGACAAATTTAGATGTATGGGTTTAGCGGTCCCGTTTAAGATGAAAAACACAATCTTATCACCCTAATATGAAATATAGGGTTCGTATCAGTGCCGAACATACCCATACATGTAAATCGGTACCTTATTTAGGATGGGTTCGACGAATTTTTTGCAAAATGGGGACCCATTTTTTCAAATGGAATTTTAAAAAATTATATTTTTAAATTTCATAATTATTTTGTATGTTAAATAAATGTCTATTAAAAAGACTTGGAGAGGTTGATAAGGGGCTATGACGCTATGTATCGTTTTCGAATTTTTTTTAGAGGCCTATTTTTCATTTTCGGGCGGCCTCGAGCTTGGTAGGTTCGGTTCTGGTTAGGGATGTGGTTTTCAGTAAATTTTTTAAATTTATTGATCCAAGCACGGCTAAAAACGGGTATGATAGTTTCATGACTATTCTCTGAAAATAAATATTTTATTTGGTAAATTTTAGAGGAAACATTTTAAATTTTAAACATCCTATACACAGGACTGGCACCACCTGGAATTACTGTTAGTACCAGTGCCAGAAAAATTCTACTGATACCAGAATTTCAGCTAGCCCTGCTTATACAAAAATATTCTAGAATCCTGAAAAATAATAAAAATTTTTTTAATCGTTAATTATCAACGGAATCGGTATGCCCTTCAGTGGAACCGATTTTGTGAACTACTGGTCTAGTCTCAGATCCGCTATTTTAAGGTTTAAATAAAAATATAAATATAAATAAAAATCTTGATATAAAATTCATAAATGTATTTTTATAGAATTCAATTAATTTAAATAAATTGAAACTAAATAAACATGTTACATGAATTATAAATTTAAAATCAAGAAACAAAAACAACACTACAAATTGGATGTAAATGTTGCTTGAGGTCGCTATAATATATAAATTGTTACAATAAACTTTAATTTTATTGAAATGTCAAATTTGAAAAAAGAATTGGAAAAAAAGAAAGCACGTTTAGTAGAATACAGACGTCAAAAATTGATAAGAAAAGAACGAGAAATAAACAAAACAAAAGATTTAGATGGAAACGTTGATATTACAACCGAAAAATCATCTACTGATTTACGTGAAGAAATGGATAAATTATTGCAATGTACCATGGGAATTTCATTAGAATCTCAAATTGTTCCTCAACCAGAAACTGAAAATATTAAACCAACAGATTTTGTTGATAAACTGGAAAAATTTGAAATTATCCCGGTCAAAAATTTAGAGATGAGTAATGTAGATATTCAAAACATACCCTCAATAGAAAAAATTGTATATGAACGAGGTGTCCAAACTGAAAATTCCTTAGATTACCAATTGAGTAGTAATATAACCAAAAATGAATCCATGAATGTAACGAACGGTAAAATGACTGCACTCGGTAATGAATCAAGACAATATGCTGAGCCACAATCTACATCTAATGAAAATTCGACTTGTACCCCTAGTAAAGATTTGAGTGACGTCGAAAAAATTAAAATTTTGACAAATGATGAATTCATGAAATACACAAATAATGCTGAATTTTCAAAGTTTACTAGGAGGGCTGGAACTGTCATAGAGAGAATTCTTAGCATAGAAGAAACGTCTGCTAACGTGTTTATACAGTACGAATTGAGTGATTCTGATATTGAACCGGTCGAATCCCATAGTTTAATTTTTGATGAAGATTTGGAGGACTTCAATTCTAGTGTACCTAATAAAACCGGTAAACATATAAAAAGACACAAACATTCTCGATATACTAAAACTGACACACAGACGTTGACGTGTTCTCGTGTTTTTTCTTACGAAGAACAAAATATTACTATGGAACGACCCATATCCACAATTGATTGGTCCCCTTACCACCCTGAACTTTTAGCTTGTTCTTATATGGAAAATTATAGCAATTCACTCGTTTCTGGTTGTCCAGTTAGTTCTAAATGCTCAGTTTTAAATAGTGATGGACTTGTTATGCTATGGAATCTTAAATACCCTAAAAAATCTCCAGAATACACATTCACATGCCATTCTACCGTTTTATCACTCGTTTTTGCTCCATTTCATCCAAATTTAATCATTGGCGGCACCTATTCTGGACAACTTGTTTTATGGGATATGCGGTCTAATCATCGATCGCCAGTACAACATAGTTCTATTTCTGCCAATATCAATTCCTTTCATACTAATCCCGTGTATTGCTTAAAAGCTATTGGAACAGGCAATGTATATAATTTAGTTTCAATTTCTACCAACGGTATGCTATGTCTATGGAATATTGACATGCTTTCGCAACCTCAGGAGTCTATTAAACTAACTTCAAATCGAAAATCTGTTAGTTGTGCTTGTTTTTCGTTAATGTCAAATGATCACAACAACTTTTTACTTGGAGGAGACGACGGTTCTATATATGGCGCTAGTTTTCATGATAATTGTCAAAATGTTGAAAAATATTCTACTCGACACGGCTCTGCCGTCACATCAATTGATGTCCATCCCGGTCAACACGATATTGTTGATTTTTCCAATTATTTTCTTACTACGTCTTTTGATTGGTCACTCGAAATTTGGAACTCCCAAGCCAAAAAATCAATATATAGATTAGAAAACCAAGAAAATACATCATACTTTTATGGAGCTCAATGGTCTCCAACTAACCCAGCTTTATTCTGTTCTTCTTCTGATATTGTCAAATTATCATTGTGGGATATTTCAAAAAGTTTGGATACACCAATAGCCAAAACAAGTAAAAATTCAAATGCAGGTTTTCATACTAGACCATCCACATCTCTAAAAATTCAAAGCCCAGATCTCCCAGAAAAAGATGAAACCATAAATGATAATATAAATCATTTGAAAGCATTAAAAACTAGTTCTCCTATTAAAACTACAAGCTTCTCACATTTGACATCAGTACCTTTTTCTTTTAATAAAATTCAGTGGAATTCCAACAGTAGCTCCATTGCTGCTGGTAGTAGTAATGGAACTTTACATATTTACGATGTTCCAGAATTTATGAGAACAGTTCCTTCAAATGAATCATTAGAATCTGTTAACACTCAATTAACTAATTTAACGGATATTGCCATGTCAGAAACTGATGCAGCAAAATCTATAAAATACTCTTACTTGAATGATACATTTGATGATTTTTAAACATTTTTGAAAATTTTTTTTCAATTACCCCTTATTATTGTAAAGCAATAAATATTTATATTTTTATGAACTTACTGCTGGTATAAGTAATTTATTTATTTCTCTGATGGCACATTGCATCTTAACGTCTGCTCGGTTGTTTGTGTCTTCCACTGTTATAAGAACGTGTAAATCATCGTTTAAGTGTTCCCAGTTGGCTTTTCCTCGGTTTATACTTTCCTAAATTAGTTTTATTCATTTATTATATACAGCTGTAAACTATCAAAAGTTTTGACTGGGTACAGTCTGTTCGAAATGTAAAACTTATCTGAATAATAATTATTGTTATTAACTATTATAGTACACACGCAATTATAATTGCATACAAAAATTACAAACATGTTAAAACTAAGATAATGCATAGTTGATATAACAGTATTATTGACCGATACATGTAATCAGGACTTTATGAACAGGTTCCGGTCACCAGAGACTTGAGCCGAACTTACCGTATTCGACACCCTCTTTTCGGCGGGGTTAGGAGTCTATTAAATGTTTGTAAAATAGGGTCTCATTTTCACCAGATGAGCCTCTTAAACATTATATTCTTGAATATCAACTATTTTGCGTGTTAAATTTAAACTGAATAATTATTCACATAGACTCGTGGAGAGGTGTCTAAAGCCATATGACATGAATTATTTGCAAAACATTGTTATTGGCTTATTTTTAATTTTACAGTCTCTAATATGGTAAGTTCACCTTTCATCATGAACTTCTTTGAGGTTTCCATCTACTGTACTACTTATGATTTTAAAAATAATCTATAATTTATTTTTTATAAAATTTTAGGACATTTTTCATTTTTAAAACAAAGGCAAAAGTGGGGTTGGACCATAAAGACTCAAAATCGGTTACTAAAAATAGATATAACAATGTTCTGGGAAAATTGTAGTATAAATTGGGTTTTTTTAATTATACGACTGTCAATTTTTTAATAAACGGTTACAGACACACAAACATTCTATTTTACATAAGTAAACGATTAATTGGTAATATTGGAACACTACCAAATTTTTGAACTAAAATTATAATTATCTTCAAAATTTTTTAAAATTTAAAGAAAAACTCAAAATAATAAATTTAAAAAATCGACGATTTTGTCGCTCCAACAATAAATCGCTCAAATCTATGTCGATCTAGAGCAGTGGTTCCCCATTCAAATAGTGTACACTGTACAGCCCCCATTTCAATAAATTTATTTTTAATGGACTCCAAAGGAAACATAAAATATAAAACATTTATGATAAAATTTAATGTTTTTTCTAATAAGATTTGGTAAAATCGGATTTTTCAAAAAAATATTGGTAAAAGTCGATTTTTCCCTGAGGGTTTGAAATATTATTTTTTATTAAATTTTATTAATGCTGGGATAAATATGGTATTTTTAAAATAATAATATAGCGGTCGTCTAGGCTTTAGGATAAATTCCCAACATCTGGCAATTAAGTAATAAATATTAAAAATTCTCCTATACAAATAGACAAAAGTTGATAAATTTTTTTTATATTTTATTTGAATCTCATTAAATTTCCGAATATTTTCAGTATATAATACTCGTATCATGTCGGTATATAGTTTTAAATACCCAATGGGTCGAGAGGTCCCATTAGAGAACCACTTTTCTAGAGAATAGACTTCAAAATGATCATATTTGAAGATTTGGTGGCTTTTATTTAAGAGAAAGTTTATTTTTGATCCCAAAAATGTGGGGAGTCCAGGTGTGACAATCTCTAATGTATTCTAGGGAAGGAATCTATTTATTCCGTCCGTATACGACCCTATATATATTTATAATTAGTTTCAATTGAAATTTTAAATACACTTTTACACAATGTGTAATGTACCATTTTTTTATCTCGTATAGATCCTTTACCACGAACCATAATTTTACATCCTGTTTCTTGTTCTAATTGTTTAGCTGTCATTCCTCTTGGTCCCAAAATACGACCAACAAAGTTGTACTAAATTAAATGATTAGAATGTGAAATTATTATACAAAAACTTAAATCGTCATGAATTGAATCATTACTGACACCTTTGCCGTTACTGATACAGAGGTTTCTACCGACGCAGTACGATAAAATTGATGAAATTAAAAGTTTATAAATATTTATACTTTTAATTTATAAATAATATAATTATTTTGTTATCTACGAAAATCATTTAAAATTGCTTACAAGTATACAAGGTCGCACTTTTCCATATCTTATAAATGTTACTTGATGTAATTGTCCTTTCCTTACTTATATAATATACTTTGTTTGTCTGTATGTGTGTTATCGTTTATTTCAATAACTACCAGTCTTAGAATTTTACAAAGTCCACATTTGATGCCTTCACGGACAAAAAAGCATTTTAATATTCATATATTTTTTTTCGAAATATTATATTAAAACAAAATATGTGAAATAATTAACGCTTCGAAAATTAAAAAGAAAGATTATTCTGATAGAGCTTATTCAGTTGATATAACTACAAAATTTCAAATCCATAAATCTACCCATTCCCGATGAAAAATAATTTTAATATATTATCAACCAATATTTTTCAAATATTTCGATTAAAATAAAAATTGAAAATATAAATATTGATCCTACAATATCAAAAAAATGTGCCTTGAACCTCTACACATTTCCAATAAAGACATATGGGTGAAAATCTATATAATTCATTCCTTTTGATTTTTTTTCATTGCTACGCAATTTTGAAATTTGAAATTCTCATTTTCAAAACATTTTTAATAAACTTTATATATAAACTATAACAACGAAACTAAAAGTAATCCAACTTTGTTAATATCATTTTTATATTTATTACAATCTTTTGCAATATTGTTAAAATTCGACTGAAATATGAATATAAAATGAAAATTTGGTTAATTATTAATACATAATTGTATTTTAAGTATTTATTAAATTGGTACTGAATATATATTATCTGTGATAATTTATCACATTGAAAATGACAAAATAGGTTTTTTATAATTTATTTTTCTGGAATTTATGTTATTTATGACAATTTTTGGATTGGACTGTTCTTACTTTATTTTTAATATTATACACACATTCTGTCTAATAAATTAAAAAAATTGGAAAACAATTGTTTTTAAAATTATTTACGCAAATATTAACAAACAAAAAATTAAGATGGAATAATTCATTTTAAAGTAAAAAGTAATGTGATATGATGGTTCCACCTGAAACAAGTTTGGGAACCAGTCCTATAAAGGATTGATAATAGTGAATAGTAGGATTTTTAAGTTAGATTTTCAATGTGAATTTATTTTTTTGGTATAATAAGAATGTGGCCTCGGCAGAGCTAGGTGCTGTTTGTATGTATTACATAACAGTCAATTTAGTTATAAATATAATAATAATCATTTCATATAATTATTAATAATTACATGTACATTATGTATTATATTTATCATTGATAAAAATCTTATTTAATTGATTCTACTTAATATTTAATGACATAAACGCAATTTAATGTAATGCATATTGTTTGTAAATTAATTAATTTATTTTATAATCTAAAGCAGTGCCTTAACATTTTTTATTTGTAAATTTTTATTACGAAATTGTGAAATAGATAAAAATTTGGAGCGCACCTTAAATTTTTATAAGAAAAAACACATAGATATTCAAAAATATGCAAAAAATATAAAATCGTAATAATAATAAAAACAATCAAATTTATCTTAACTAATATTAAGTAAAGAACTTTTGATGTATGATAAAAAGTATTCATATTTTTGGAATTAACCATATTATTCAATGTAAATACATTATTATATTGAATAGTACATTAAAAAATTTTCATCTGAGAATTGTCAGTGTAAAACATTGAAACTAATTTATAAAATTTTTTTAAATAAAAAATAAAATAAAAAAAAAACTTTCTTATAAACTAAACTAAAATAGTTTTGCGGTGCACCTTAACAATAATCACGCACCAGTGCGCCGATGAGCATAGGTTAAGATTCACTTAACTAAATAAAAGACTAAATTTGGAATAATATAATAAAATAATTTAATAGCAGGGATTAGTCAAAGAGGTTTATTCCTTTGATTTTAGAGATTGGTAGTTTTTTGGTATGGGTTGCTTTGACATGTAACAGCATATAATCAGGTATTCTACCAGCATTGCTGCTTTAAAAATTATTACATATACGTGCACGTAACACGCGTTATGATGAATTAAACTAGTTTTTTCAATGGTTGGTTTGAATCACAACAAAACGATTATATATATCAATTAATTGTTAATCAATAATAATGATTAATTCAAAAAAAATTAAGAGTGACAATTTGAAATGTTTTGATTTTTTTATCAATTATTTTTAATTATTACATTATCATAAAAAACATAATTATATCGATAGTGAAATTTAAGATTTTTAGCTGCTGAAAGACTAGCATTCTGTTTATAAATAATATAAATGTATTAAATACTTCTGGATATTGATTGACAGGTATGTAAATCTTTTCTTTTAACATAGTAGGTGTACCAGAGGGTTCTGGTAAATTATGTATATCATGGGCAGAATTGCTTTGATATAAAACGGCTCTCGATCGTAAAATTTCTAATAAATCAAAATTACGTTTAATACAATTATCATTTAAGTCATATTTAATAATAATTTTATAAAATAAAATAATAAATAATACATAAATTTGTAACATAATCTACATAATATTATAGTGGAAAAAATCAGAATATAAAGATTTATAGACACATAAATTAAAAAAGTTCATTATTCATAACCAACAATGCACATTCTGAAATGTATTATAAAAGTATTTTAAATTATATCAGTCTCTCTGAATCAGGGTTTACTCTGGTCGGGATTTTCATCCGTTCCATTATTTCGGGAATTTTGAAAGAAAATAAAATTTAGCTGAGATACACGGTTGGTTTAAGAATTTAATACTATAAAAACAGCAAATTAAACCTTTAAAATGGTTTTAAAACTTTTGGTTTATATTTTAAATTAATGGCGAGTTGTGGAGAGAATACTGTATATATATTTGTTAATTATTAAAACTTAATTTAAAAAATATGATGATAAAAAGGATGATCAATAATTTTGTGTGATGGGATTATATTTTTGTTATCTCGTGTAGATTGAAATGTAAAAAAAAATAACAAAAGTTCTTTAAAAAATCTATGATTGGGTAAATTTTGCCCTTTTTTTTAAAGATAATTTTATAATTGATATTTTTATAGTTTTAACGGATTCATCATATTTAATTATGTACAAAATATTTACAAAATATTAGTTACCCAAAATAGTTTACTTAATAATCTTAAATATGCAATAATCCTTTTTTATAAAACAATATTAATATGATATTATTATGGTAACTAGGATACATATTTCCATTTATTTTTCTGTTTTTGATTTTACTGTCTCAAAACTGGTAGGTTCGATTCTAGTGTAACAATGACTATTCACCAAAATCCTTTCAGTTTCATTTTTTGGGTAATAATTATTCTAATAAAACCTAGTTACTAAGAAACTTCTAACAATTTTAGCACGTAATACTGTAGAAAAACATTTCACTAAATTAAATGTATGTAATTATTTAAAAAAACTGAAAACAGTATTCTGCATAACAAAATATCCTCATTTTGCCAGTTATGTAGTTTGACAATTGTCTATTTCCACCATTATTTACATATTTTCTATATAAATCAATACATTTCATTACATAGCTGGCCAATTAATAATTTTATTTGAAAATTTAATTTTAAATTAACAGGTGGGACCAATGTATGAAAATGTTTTATTGATTTATTTTAAAACATTTTGGCCAATAGTGAAGGTACAAAACTGTACGTGGATGATATACGTTTTTATTTTTTACAGATAAACATTTTAAATATTTTTAATTTTTTTTAACTTTTCTACGGTTTGTTGACTCTCAGAAATATTAGCTTTTAAAATTTAAAATTAAATTATAATTTATAATTCATAAAAATGATAAATAAAAAAATATACCATCTTCTAACAATCTTTCAACATGTAAAAAAAGAGCAGGCATCATTATTAAGGTTTGTTGGTCTTTAAGGAGTTGTGTTAAATAATTTGGTGTAACATTAGATGAATTGAATTCAGATTTATTTTTTTGTACATTACATTTAGAAGAGGATGCATTAATTTTATCCATAAATTCATTAAAATGCAATTCTTGTTCTTTTTTAGAATTCTTGTCATGATTTTCTTCCATTTCTGATTATTACTTTATAACGTACTAACGTACTAATGCAGACAATCAATTATAATTAATTATATAAACTATTGGTAATATTAACTGAATTCAAGTCAAAATTTACAAAATACAATGATTCATATTTATAGCGAATAAATTTTATTATAATTTGAACATGTAAACATAAAAAAAAAACTTTCAATCACGTAAAATAATGAACTTTATATTGAGTTAATAACATTAATTTTAAACAATAAATATTCAACAAAATTGTACAATTTATTCCTCGAAAAATTAGATAACTCTTAACAAAAAAAGAAAATGCTAGATTGAATCTTACTTCATTGGTGCATAATTGACACTGAATAATGATATTTTAAGTGAGTACAGTTTTTATTTATTAAGACAAATTTATAAAATTCAGACTCTAAATTTTGTGTTGATTCAGCTAATGAATACAACACATTCCTGTATATTGTTTTTTACGCATGCTCCGTTTCACCATTTCGATTGATTCAATCAAGCATATCAAATTTAATTCGATTATCTATTGTTTATTACTGATTCAAAGAAATTTTAAATCTTGAAACTCTACTGCACCGTAAATAAAAATTTGATAAAATTTAAAAAAACCTAATTTAAAAATCTTTATTATAATTACAGTACAGTAATGTTTTAATGAGACATCATTAAAAACTTGGTATAAATTTATGGCTCCAAAAATTTGATTTAAAAATAATGCAAATTCAATCAATTAATATAACTGCTTACTACTCAGTAATAATCACACTATTTAGAGCGTGAAAATGTGGAAATTATAAATATTTAAATATTACTGAAATGTTATTGAAATTTGTGAATTTAAAATTCTTTTACTTTTTTCCTAATCCAAATTCGTGACTGCATTACTAAGCATTCCACAAGATGTACTATCAAATTTCAAATAATAATTTTGAATCAATGCAAAATGTTTTAATGGAGGTTATCATATGACAGTGTCGAGTATTTGTTCCAAAACATATTTACTAATACAACTGCATTTTAAGCAATAGTTGGTTTATTGACTTGCAGAA
The DNA here is from genome assembly GCA_001642005.1 of Intoshia linei. Taxonomy (NCBI): domain Eukaryota; kingdom Metazoa; phylum Orthonectida; family Rhopaluridae; genus Intoshia; species Intoshia linei. The sequence goes on along the minus strand of LWCA01000719.1, from coordinate 1,695 downwards.
TTCGTTTTGATTGATATATTTGGAATGTATTTTTATTAATAAATATTAACAAGTTTTAAATTATTATTAAAAGATACAAAACATTGTAAATAAAATTATACTTTCAAATAATCAATAACTTTCACATTATATGTTAAAGTTGTATTAATATTTTAATTTGTTTATAATTCTTTTAATCACAAACATGCAATTTGTAATTTATAAAATAATTAAAATGTTTAAATAAATGTATTTGATATCCATATGCTAATGATACTTTCAAATACAAATTTTGTTGACTATTGCATCAAATATACATTATTATACAATATAATGTTGGGACATTGTGCATCCCAATAATTAATTGTAATTAAATTGATATAAATAGTAATATTATACATTTAATTTACAATGTAATACATTGTAACCAGTTACATAATTTTGCATTTTTGTGGGTAAATATAAATTATTAATTAAATGTTAATTAATAAATTTTACACGCATTTATTTTAATATTTAATTAATAATTGACTATAATGTCAAAAATTGGCAAATTTTCAATTGTTTATAAATTATAACATTAATTACAATGTACATTTTAATCAAACAGATTAAATGTCCACTGGACATGGTTCAGTAAGTATGATACATTTAAAAATTTTGCTTACTAAGCATTGCATTGATTCTACAAATCAATATTAAATTTTAATTAATTATATTATAGTAACAAATGAAACAGCTAAAAGTGTAAAATTGACTATACATTAAAATTAGTTTATTATAAACTAATAATATAAATAAGCAAATATTATTGAAACAATGGTCTTCAGTTTTTATAAATTGCATTTGTTAGTATTTTTTTAATTCATTAACTTATTCGCTAGAAGATATACAAAATTTAAACATGTAACAATTGTTTTGTTGAACAAAACTTTGAGGTTCAATTTCGGGATATTTTAATTCGTATGTATAGGTACGTTTACATTTCAATTAATAAATTGTGGACTGATAGAAACAGCAAATTCATTACAACTAATTAAAATTACAACCAGTATTATATGGGCCAAAATTTCTATTTTTTACGTCAGTATTGAGTAATTTCTAAAAATAATTTTTTTCTAACTGAATATTTCGCGAATCCTCTGCAAAATTCTAGGAACCGTAGTTTAAGAAATACTGGTATATATGGTTGAGATTACATGATAATAAATTTTAAATACTGAAAAATTATTTTTTAGCGTTATATAATAAAAAAAATTATTAATCAGCCGTGCAACTAGTGAAAACAAAAGCTAATTTTTTTAATTTTTAATTAAAGAATGATCTCGCCAATATATAACCGTGCTAATGTCATAAACTACCCATAAAAAGATACATTTTAATACGGTTTTGTTTGCGATATTAAAAATATTAACGATATAAGTCTTAGGCACCTTGATAATTTCAATTAAAATTAATAAAATATCCATAAAAACAAAAAAAGTAATGAATTATTAATGATCTATAAATTAAAAATAACTATTTGAATAGTAAATGACGCGAATAAGTGACAAAAAAAGATATAATGCCGTGTCTTAATGCAAAGAAAAAAAAAGTCAGGGTTTTATAAGTAAAACTTATAGTATTTATCGATGTGCGTTTCAAAATATTATTAAAAAATATAAAAAGGGTTTATGCATAGCTTACTTGCCAAGATCAGATGGAAAACGCATGCTG
>LWCA01001046.1:0-13099 GCA_001642005.1 Intoshia linei | reverse complement strand
TAATTGAAATGTGGTCTTTAAAAAATTCTAAGACGCGTAGTTATTTAAATAAAGCATAACAGACACACAGACAAACAAAAATCGTGTAGCCTTTTATTTAAGTTAGGATAAACATTCTCTTTTTAATACACTAAAATTAAAAATTAAACTAAGATTGTTCGGTTTTATAAGCAGAATATCAAAAAGCAGTAGGTATCAAAATGTTAAAATTTTCTATAAAAAATCTAAATTTCAATCTGTAAAATTAAAATTTGTATTTAGATAACATTTTTCTTTATTTGGTTTTAAATTTAAAGCCGAAACTACTTATTGATGATGATGAACCAAAATTTTTTGTTATATATATTCCAAATAAACTAAAATTGATAGTACGTTTTTTCTGCCACTTTACATTAATTCAAATAGTTATGTAACTATCTATTTTCAAATTTAATTTAAATTCAAATTTATTCAATTTTGATTTTTTTATATTTCATTCTTGATTCAAAACAAAAAATATATAATAAATACAGGTAAACTGGGACAGGTAAATCATATTTAAAATTTTAATTTTAATAATAGTGATTTTTGACTACTTTTTATTATAGTTTGATTTGTTTAAAAATAAATGTATTGAAAAGTTCGTCATCGGCATTGCGGAGCTACTGATTCTTAGATTAGATTGACAAAATGGGCATTTTTGATATACAATTAAACATAAATAATTAGTTTAAAAAATTTACCAGTTTCAGAATTAACCTTAAGAAAACTTTCATAGGCAGCAGAAAATAGTAAATTGACATTAAGCAGTAAAAATTTTTCGCGACCAATTCTTTTTTGGTCTGCATCCAGTGCCAGTGCCTTTTTAATCAATTTCATTTGTTGTTCATGTCTTGTTGATGTCGCGGTAAAATATGAAGTTTGCTATAATATATGAAATGAATATCACTAAAATAACTATTTTAACCAAAAATTCACAAACTTGAGTGAAATCTAATTTAATGAAATCGCTCAATTAAATAATGTAACTTTTCAAGACCAAAAATAAAGTTTCATCACTTGAATCGAAATACAGTCCGACCTTTCAATACCGCCACTATATTTCTTATTATTTTTCTATGTGACAGCTTTTTAATACATAGTAACCATATCTATGAGCTATTGGCTTCAATGTTATACTCTCAATACCGCCATAAATATCAAAATACCAAAATCGCGATATTGAGAAGTCACTACCTGGTAAAGTTTAGTTTTTATTTTATTATGTTAATAGTTTCTGATAGTCAGGCACCAATGTAGTGTGGAAATAAAAAATTACAGCATTTTGACTTGCAATTAATTTTTCTGGTTCCATCTGAATATCACTTATCCAGCAAGGGTTAAATGGCGTGTTTGCTGATATGCCGAGTTCAGGACTAACCAATACATAATCTTGACTATATTGAATGTTCTAAAAAATTGTAAAAATGTATTAATGTTATGTTGCCTTCATAATAGAATCAATTGTAAACGTCATTCTGGGAATAGGTTGAAATCGATGTGACCAAATAATTTTCATTCTATACGAATTTAAATACATGTATAGCTTGATGATAATCCTTTTTCTTGGAATTTGCTTTTGGATCTTGACCCTGAATGACTCAAACTCGGAAACTGAAAAAAAGATATCACCATCCCTCGCGAAAAATTGTATTTATTTAAATTTTACGACTGTCAATTTTATATAACTAAGGGATAAAAAAATATATAAAAAATTTTTATATAGAGTGTCTGTGTCTCGGACAGTTTAATTAAAATATAATGAATCCAAGAATTTAAAAAACTCAATTTCTAATACCGTTTTTAGATAGTGATGTTTTATCGTAAAGTTCATTGTCCGAAATTCATTCATTCATTGTCAAAACTTCCAATAACCCTTTTTTAAAAATAATTATTGTTATAAAACAAATTCGGAATATTTTTTTTAAATGTGAGTATTATCATAATTACAATATATCATAATTATTAATTAATATATATAATTATAATTTCAATAAAAAAAGAGGTGTTCATACTGTTCATACCAATGACATTACTGTCAAGCTAGTGTGATATAAAATTACTTTTTCAAAGTTGTTACAACTCTATTGATTGTACAATTATCACTCAATATTTTCTGATACAGATTATCATATTTAACTATTAATACAATAACTGTGCTTGCTAAATTAAAATTAGAAACTATTAAACATTAAACCCCCACAAGTTGATATTTTCCAATTCATACCTGCCCGTCATATATTTATATTTATGTTAATAATATACTGTAAAACTTGCACTTTTCGCCAAAATGGGGTATTAATATTTTTAACTAATACTTGAATCACGTGTCTAAGAAGACTAAAAATTTTAAACTATCACTATAGAAATTAATTGAAATAGAAAAAACTTGTATTATATACAAACCCTATACTAATTTATCTTATACTATGGGATATGGGAACTAATGAATAAAGGTTTATAAAAAAAATAATTTTATTTTTTTTTATTATGTCATGTTATCACAATTATGAAGAATACATTTTTTTTTGAGCAATGAGATGAGGCTTCACTAAAGTTAAATTTCTATGAAAAATAAAAAAATATAAATATAAAGTTTATAGTGAAACCGCCACTATTTACTGATTCTGTTATTTGTAAATCTGTTATTACATGTAATAATGTAAAAAAACCTGCTAAAGCCGAAATTTCAGAATTTTCATGCAAAACACAAAACCATGCAAAATGAAAAACAACATCAATTTGTTGAACATTGAAATTAATATAATCGAAATTGACATATTCGAGTAAAATTTTGGTAATATTGATATACTTGACAGTCATAAAATCCCTAAATTGTTTAGGATACATAATTTGCCATAAAGATTTTTGTAAATGTAAAAAATTTGAATAAAACGGTTCAATCTTTTTCAAAAAACGATTTGAAATATCATCATGATATTTTAAGCACATTTGACTGCATCCATCAACATGTAAACATTTATAATCAATCAATTTAATATATTCAACTATAACGTAACTAGAAATGCAAGTATAATTTGTAATATTAACGCTGTCCTTTTCTAAATTTGATGCAACAGCTTTAGTTCTAAAAGATCCTCGCGGAGGTTTTTTCATTTTACCAAATTCATCATTTCGGGATTCACCAAAAAGACTAGATTTTCGAGATTTCGTATTTCTGCTAATAGCTATTGATGAACGTTTTCTAATTGTTTCCTTTTTTATTAAACTCGAATTTTGTATTTTTCTATATCTAACAACATTGGATATTTCCAATATTAATATTATAATGCAGTAAATGTAAAAAATTTCATCGTTTTGGCATTTAAAATGAATCAATTTTGCTTTATTGACAAAATCGTTAATTAGAGATGAAAGTGATAGGCCCAGACGACTATAATTATCAATTAAATTTATTTTATTAATGATTGATTTCATAGTGTTTTTTATATTTGACTCTAACACTGATGCATTTAAAATTGTTTTAACAGACTCTCTCCAATTTGTGCTATTTTGGTTACTTATAAAAAAAGTTAAATCTATGAGTAAATTACATTTTGATAACATTGGTACGTTGATTTCTGATAAAGACAGTAAAAAATGTGGTGTAGGAAAATTACAAGGTACAATACTGGTCAAGACGAAAGCAAATCTATATCTAGCTAGATTGATTAAATAAAATTTAAAATTGAGCTTCAATTCTTTCAAATTTTTCAAATTTGCATTTTTGTCAGTGACACTTAATTTTGGTTTTTTAGTTTTAACTTTATCTATAAATAAATTTGATAATTCAATATTTTCGCCGTTTTCGGACATTTTTTTTGAATTTGAAATCAAATGTGCTAATCTATTCCAACACATCAATGCATTCCCAGTTTTTTTGATATTTGTCGATAAAATGTCTAGTGAATGTATTTTACTGTCTATAAACGATTTTTTGTCTTTAACATCAAAAAAAACCTTTTTGAAATGTTTTGTATCATTATCCACTACACCGCCCAACCATAATAATGTTGATTTTTTCAATACCTCTTCATAATATCGGAATACATACAAGTTGTACAATATGACATCTATAGATATCGTCTTTTCAGTAAATTTTTTTGATATATACATTCCTACAGATTTGTCCAATATAGAATTATAACAAAGAGCCACAAATGCATCTATAATTTTAACTTTTTTATTAATCAAATTTGATTCTATACTTTTTTGTCTAAACAAGATATCAAAATCCAAATTGCAAAATTCAATCAAATTATGGAGAAATGTTAACATTTTATTTAATTCAGAGTTTGTGCAAAAATTATTACATATATACTTTTTAAATAATGATTCATCAAATGATAACATTTCCAACATGAAATTGTCTAAATATGTTCGAACAATGTTTGTAAAATTATTATCAAATCCTCTCGTGTTTAAACTACATTGATTGTTACAGTTTAAGCGTCGATACATTTCTATCAATATTTCCATTGTCATGTTGTACAATTCTTCGTCTTGGATTATCATAAAGGAAGAATATTTTAAATGGGATGGGTTCATTCGGTTTATTGCATATATTCGCATCATAATACCTAATATTACTTGATATAATTCTTGGCTTTCTTCTTTGTTTCTTGATAAAATTTTGTGGAATAATTTTATAAAACAACTTAGGTTCAAGTAACCATCTGAAACCACAAACATTGTATCGTATGCTACACCCTTATCACCATTTTGGTAATCTTTTGTGTCGTGAGTTGTAGTTGTGGTGCTTGCTTTTCTTATTTCCATTGCACTGGCACCGCCAATCGAACAGATGTTTTGTTTCACCAATCTGATTATGTCGTTGTTTGATTGGCTTCTATTTATTACACATCGACTTTGTTGAAAGTTCAATTTTCGGACAGCACCTATAAATATAATTCAATAAATTAACTTAAATTCCATTTTCATACATTTATTTAAGTTATTTTACCTGAAAAGTGTATTTTGTATGAATGATTAATAATTGTGGACACTTTGGTAATATACATAATAGTGGGGTGCGAAATTATATGACGGTAAAAGCAATTCTACCAATGTTTATTAACCTCTAATGATTGCGACTAGAGCAACCACTCTCCAAAAGTACAATTTATTTAGTAAGTTTTTAATACCTTTTTAGTAAATTTACTAAGAATGTACTAATTGTCAGAAAAAAATTAAATGTCAGTTATAGTTTAATTGTTACACTATATAACGCTGTATTGACCATATTGAAAATCCTAACTTATATAAAAGGCTACGCTATTTTTGTTTGTGTGTCTGTCTGTGTGTGTTATACTTTATAGAAATAAATACCACTCTTAGAATTTTTTAAAGACAACATTTCAATTACAATTTTTTCCAAGACGTATAATAAGCTAAATTTTAACCTTCCAATTTCATATCTTAAGGGTCAAAAACCCCTGTTGTCCCTCTTTTTGAAAATCAAACGAGTAGGAGAATTTAAAAAATTGTCCCTCTTTTTGAAAATCAAACGAGTTGGAGAATTTAAAAAAATATATATCCCAATTGTCTTTTTTTTGAAAATCAAACGAGTTCGAGAATTTAAAAAAATATATACGCTGATACGGATTTTAAAATCATAAACATTATCATAAATTTAAATTTAAAAAAATTATATCTTCAAGGCCAAAACCCTAAATTACCCTTCTTTTTTTAATGAAAACAGCACTAGAATTTAAAAAAAAAAACAGGTTGTACAGTTGTATCCTGTTAACACACACAGAAAATTTTAATCCGAATAAGTGACGACTTCTTGGTTAAAAAAGCATTTTAGTATTCATGTATTTTTTTTTCGAAATATTTTATTAAAACAAAAAATGTGAAATAATTAACGGTCCGAAAATTAAAAAAAAAAAAGATTATTCCAGTTGATATAAATACATATTTTCAACCCCAGAAATCTACGCATATAGGATAGTAGGATATTCAAAATTATATAACACAGCAAGAAAGCTATAATTGTAGAAAATTAATTTTTGTTGAAATCTTCACTTATATAAATTAAAATTTGCTCAAAATGTTTGTATGTGTGTCCGTCTACCTGTCTGGCTATCTTTATGTGCATAACTAACGATTTATTTATATAAATGACCTTCGCAGACTTTTTAAAAATAAAAATTCTAAGTTAGTTTTTTCCGATGCAGAAACATAGATAAATTTAAAATTCGAGAATTACCGCTTTCACGGCCAAATTAGAAAGTACCCATTTTAAGGTGACGACTTCACGGTCAAAAAAGCATTTTAGTATTCATATATTTTTTTTCGAATCATTTTATTAAAACAACAAATATGAACTAATTAATTGTCCGAAAAGTAAAAAAAAAGATTATTCTGATAGAGCTTATTCCAGTTGATATTAATACAAAATTTCAACCTGAAAAATCTACGCATTCCCGGTGCAAAATAATTTTTATTATATTATCAACCCATATTTTTCAAATATTTCGATTAAAATAAAAATTGAAAATGTAAATATTGATCGTGCAATATCAAAAAAATGTGCATTGATCGTCTACACATTTCCAATAAAGAAATATAGGTGAAAATCTATATAATTCATTCTATCGCAATTTTTCAATATCAAATTCTGATTTTCAAAACATTTTGTTTAAAATTTAAATTAAAACTACAACAATGAATTACTAATTATTATTTTTTTTGTAAGAAAATAAAAATGTGGCCTCGGCAGAGCTAGGTGCTGTTTGTACGTAGTACATAACAGTCAACCTAGTGAATATTATGAAATGTATCATCCGTCATAAAGGGTGAAGACCCTGATCTATAGTTTATTTTTCATACGTGCATTGCTTTTCGCGGTTTTTTAATAAATATAAAGGGCAAAAACTTGAAAGGCAAATATAATTCTGCCAGCAAAAGTCTTTGTCGCCATTGGAATTTAAATCGAAAACCAATGAAAGTGGTATTCACCAATGAAATATCTGAACAAGCTCTTGCATTGATGGAATTGCTTCGAACCACTGTAAAAAGTGATGAAAAGTTGGAACTTAAACTTTTATCAAAATTTAATAATTTTTAATTTAGCCTTGCGTATATTAAATTAAATGTCACTCTTAATTAATCTGAAGATTGATTTTATTAACAATAATATGTAAATAAATAATAATAAATAATTTTTACAGTTTAGTGAGAAGAATTCTTCATTTTCATTGGTTCATAAGAGAACATTAATTTACTTTCTACGCACTGCAGTACGAGAATAATTACTTTATATTACCGCGTTAATATAAAAACCATATATTAGAGTACAGAATAATCCATAATATAATATCGTTAAATGATAAAGTTTTTGAAAATAAATTATTTATATATTTCAACATGCAAAAATTGAAATTTTGATTTAATAGACTAAATAGTAAAAAAAATTACATGTCATAGTTTATAATTTTCACTTTACAATACGAGTTTGGCAGAATGCATGAACTCGAAGAGTGAGTTTAGACATGTTTATAGCTAATATTAATAATTGTAAAATTATTTAAACAAGTAAACTTCAAAGTACACTTTTTTTCCTTAGGAAATTACGACCGTTTTCAAATTTTTTTTGGTCATTGTGTTCTAAATAACATTATGTATCTGCACTCAAATATACTTTTTGAAATTCAAAAAAAAATATCAATAGTGCACACTCTATCCTAACTTATATAAAATGCTTTTTTATAAAACAGCCATATAATTTAAAAAAAATTTACAGGTGGTACAATTTTATTCTGTTAACACACAGAAAAAATTTCAATCCGAACAAATGTCGACTTCACAATCAAAAAAGCATTTTAGTATTTATATATTTTATTAAAAAAAAATGTTCAATAATGACCGGTCCGAAAATTAAAAAAAAAATTATTTTGATAGAGCTTATTCCAGTTAATATAAATACAAATTTTCAACCTCAGAAATCTACGCATTACCGGTGAAATAGTAATTTTTACTATATTATCAACCAACATGTTTTTGCTATAATAAAAATGTTTTTTAAAAATTAAAATAGTCCTAGAATTTAAAAAAATATCAATCTCACAAAGGGACGCATTCATGATGTAAAAAGCATTTTTTTTCAAACTACTCATTTTTTTATTTTTTAACTATTTTATCATACAAAAATTTTCAATAACTAACATTCCTAGAATTTAAACAAAACATTACTTTGAGATAGTTAATTTCAGTTGACCTAGAAAAAACATTTAAACACAAATTTAAAAAAGTCGGCGTATTCTTGGTCAAAAATTATTTTTAATATATTTCAATCAATTTTTTCAGATTTTTAAATAAACACTGTTAATTTAACAGTGAAAATGAAAATGAAAACAATTATAAATACAATTTTTTGGGTTTTTTTCAATTTTGTAAGATTTTAGATATTTAATATTTTTACTTTATCTTTAAGGTTATAAACTAATTTTCTATAATCAATTAAAAAAACCGATTATGAATTTAAAATGTCCACCCTGGGTAATGCTAGCTGTTGTTTGTACAAAATACAAAATAGTCAAGCTAGTTTTTTGATATTATCCCTTCATAAAATTATTATAAATTAATATTATATTGATAACAGTTAATAAATTCCTGAGACAGACCGTACCAGCTGTAACCGTGGTTTTCTAGACATTCAACGTATATACAACTATTAATTCATCCTCTACTTTTTGAAATTTGAAACTTATGACAGAAGGACCAAGGCATCTTAAATTTTTTTATTTTAATTTACTTTAATTTAAATTTTAGTTAATTTTAAAATTATACTTGTTTTACAACGTCTTTAGACATGAATTCGTAAATGCAATTATGATATAATAAATTCAATTTTTCAAACAAATCATTTGTAGTAATCAATAAATTTTGATCAAAGGAATTCTCTAAACAAATAAAAACATGAAAAAATGAAATTAAACCACAAGCTTCGAGTTGTCCATAATAAAAGGGATACGGATAATCCCATATCATTTTAGTTTCATATGAATTATAACATGTTGGTTTTAAATTAATCTCCTTATATTTGTCAGCAATGTTTTCATTATATAAAGGTTCATAAATTATATTGGATGTTGCGCTGGAATTTTCAGATTTATTTTGTTTATTTGATAGGTATGATTTATTAAATGAATTTGAATTGTCAGAATTCTTGGCATCTTTTGGACCTTCATTGGAATTATTGGATTTACTAGAATTTGTCGATTTGTACTGATCAGATTGAACAGAGTTTGATTTAAAATTCAAAATTTCATCGAGCTGAATTTTCATATGAGTGTTATTTAAATTTTCAAATGATAATTGTGTATTTATCCATTTAATAAAATCTGTGTCAAATTTAATGTCATTATGGGTACATTCTTGCAAAAGTTGGTTTAAGGCAACCACCAAATCTTGTTTCGATGTATAGGGTTCCTGTACAGTCCCTGAAATTACATTAGACATTATTGCTCGGTAGTAGAGCTCAAATACATGTTTCATTGCAGATAATGGATTAGAGTCTATACATTTCCATATATACTCCCATTTATTTTCATCATCAATAATATCCATGTATTCTCTACCCTCAACAACTTTTTCATTTTCTATTTGAACATTTTTTATTTTATCGTGATTTAACTCCAATTTTGCATTTATTTGATAAACGTCATCTTTCCATTCTACAGTAGATACTTTGTCATATTTACTGTCAATGTGTTCTGATTTTAAAATCCAGTCAGCATTAAATCCGTCAATTTCTTCAATTAGAGCCTATGAAACATATTTGTACAAGTTTTTAATTATCTTTACAAACAATTTAAATCAGAAACATTGAAAGGGTTACTCTACAACTATACAAGTGACCCATAATATGATAACAATTTAACATTAGTATTATTTTTAATATATTCATGGACAATGTCTATTGGACATGGCCTTTCATAAGTAAACCAGTGGTATTAAAATAGTACTAAATTTTAGAGCCGTTATTATTTAAAAAAACACATACACATGTGTATTACACATCATTATACTTTATGAAATGAGACCTTTATTTCCAAATTGCGAAATTAAAAAATTTTCAAATTTTTCGATTACGCCACTAATATTATTAGTACTTAGTATTAAAAGGAACATTATTGAAATTAATACAAAAATTTTAATATCAACTTTTGGTTTTTTCTATGGCTCGTCTGTCTTTGATAGTTCTTTAAATATTTATAGTTTTAATAAGTTCTAGCTCGTTCATTTTTATATTTAATAATGGTAGAATTCCTAATAATTAACGCAAAAAAACTATAAATGAAAAACAAAATGAATAAGAAAAACTGTGGTATAATATTTCAGAAATTTTCTAATAAACACCAAACATAATAACACTGAAAAATACGTTTCAATCTTTTAATTAGTGGGTACCCCAATATATAATAATAATATAAATTTAGTGCCCACGGAAATATCAAAATTATAAAATGTTTATATCCGCCTAACAGGATTAAGAATTCTAAACTATGTACATTGTACATTGTATCATGAGTACAGTTAAAATTAAACCGAATTATGCCAATATTTTGAAATAAAAATGACAATTACATTTCTATCATTAATCTTAACGCATTTTTATTATAACTGGATATTCTAAAAAAAACTTGCCAACCGCAACATTAAACAATGAAAACAAGAAACAAAAAATTAAAATTTTATTACAGTGCCTACCATTTTCATCTGACACGCTGATTTCCCCCTATCTTATCCGGACGCGTTTCAAAAAGTTTGGTGGCCACTGATTTACACTTTTAAATTCATATTTATAAACCTTTTTATCATTGGTCGGTATTGATAATTTTAATATACACTCCCTAAGAATTTTATTTATATTTGATTTAGCAATAGACATATCGAGGTCTGGTTTAAGCATTTTTAGAATACTTTGATTATTATTTTTTGTAGTTTTAGTGTTTTCTATTTGTTTACCAGATTGTTGGTTTTTATTTTTTTGGTACACTTGACTTTTCTTTGTAATTTCTTCTACAACCACATTTTCCTCTAAAGATTCATTTCTTTCAACCTAATTCAGAACGTTTATAAATACATCGATTATGCGCAATAAAAAAGTGAAAAGAATAGCGGATATTGAAATAATTGACTCATAACTATCTGAAATTTTTGTATAAGAGATTGTAACGGGGTTTTTAAAATTTTATTATAAATTTAAACAAATTTACATCTTACATAATCAATTAGTGCCATTTAATTAAATTAAGAAATAATGTATAATTCATAATTTTATAATTTTCCAACCTTAAAATAAGTTATATTTCAGTTAACGCTGTTTATTAGCAAATTTTAATTTCATTAGAATCAAAAAATTATTACTCATAAAAATATGTTCGGTTTCTACCCGTTTTATTGAGTATGAATTGCTATAAATCGTTTTTAGTGGTAACAAGGTACTACCGCGATGGCTGTCACCCATACCATACTCTGAGATCCCTATTTGGGGCCTCAATTTTCCAAATTGAACATTAAAAAAAAATTTGAAATCTTATATATCATATTTTATGATTCATAACAATTTTGTGCAATGTCATTCTTACATTTCAAATTTCAAATCAAGAGTCTTGGAGAGGTAACTAGAGTTATATCACGTTGGGCATCGTTTGCAAAGACTTTTTTAGATACTTTTTTGATTTTAGGATGGTCTCAAGATGGGTAGGTTCGGATCTGGTCTAAATATTCTCAAATACGGTAGTTGTACTTTACATAAACTGTACATAAATTATTTAATATTAAATACTACTATTTAATATTATATATATATATTATATAATGTACTTGTTCAACTGCAGCATAAAGAATAAGAGCAATATTGTCATGAATAATTTCGTTTGGTAAAACATTTAAAATTTTGTTGTATAGCGTATAATTTGCTAATTCCACAGTGTTATTTTTGCTTGTTTCTGGTGTAAATTCTTTATTGGCTTCTACATGATAATGTATAATTCAAATGTTTTATATGAGTTTTATAAAATATTAAAATAAACCCGGAATTTCTTCTGTGGGTAAATACAAATGCAAATGATCAAGATATGTTTTCCATTGTCTCACATTCTTCTTGTGTGAATAGACAATATTTGCTAAAACATCACAAATGTATTCACCGTTCGGGGTAAAGGTTTGAACATTATTTTCATCCATTTCTGAAAAATCAATAAAATCTTTAGTAAACGTATGTTTGACAATAATTAAATTGCTCAACTGTTCCAAATTTGCAGGTAAGTCCAAGTAATAATTTGCCATTTCGTCAAAATTTTCCAATTCATTCCTAATCTTTTCAAATTCAATAAATTTTTGCTCCATCTGATCTAAAAGGGTTCTCATATATATAATCATATTATATAATTACATATACTTATCCTAACTTATATAATTATATAAGTTATTTATAATTTATAAGTGATAATTTGTAATTATATTATTTATGAGTTATATTATTAGTTGTAATATACAATATAATTGTAAATAAACCTCACGGTGGAATGTACCTCTTTAAAAAAAAAACTTTGACCTTTAATTAAATCCAAAGTCGATCTTGAAATTAATACATTTTTTTTAAAAATAGATGTATACTGGAGTTTATAACAGTTATAACAGAAGTTTCGGTCTATTTGTCGAAATTTTGTTAGACCGTGTAATATGCTACGCGATTTTTGTTTGTGTGTCTGTGTGTATGTTCAACTTTATTTAAATAACCACCCGTCTTAGAATTTTTTAAAGACAACATTTCAATTACAGTTTTTTCCGGGCTTATAATAACATAAATTTTAACCTCCCAAACTCACATCTTACTGGTCAAAAACCCCAATTTTCTCTCTTTTTGAAAATAAAACGAATTGGAGAATTTAAAAAAATATATCTTCAGGGCCAAAACCCCAAATTACTCCTTTTTTTTTAATGAAAACAGCCCTAAATTTTAATAAAATTTACAGTTTTTACAGTTGTATCCTGTTAACACACACAGAAAATTTCAATTCAAATAAGTGACGACTTCACGGTCAAAAAAGCATTTTAGTATTCATAT